>JACXGI010007863.1:0-35489 GCA_016801175.1 Esox masquinongy
GGGGGGGGGTCGAGTGGTGTGGGGGAGAAATTTGTGAATTGTTTAACTGTGGGATCAACGTGCGGTTGCGTTTTATGTGTCATTGCGTGTACGTGGATGTGTGTGTCAGTTTGCTACGTCGCACGTGTCAGTTTTCTGCGTCGTATGTGTCAGTTTACTGCATCCATCTGTCAGGTCGTCGGTGTGTTGTGTTCGTGTGAAGGGATGTGGTGGCGGGGAGATTGGGTGGCGGGGAGCACTGCCTTACTGTGAGAAAACACAGAGCTGGTAAAATACCAGTGTCAGACCTGGCATCCACTTAACGTGTGTGTGCTTGGTAGATCAGTGTGTCCCTGCAAAGCAAGCTGAGCCGTCTGTTAGTGCGAAGAAATGCCGTTTAATGGGAGGGAGTTCTGTATTGAATCCTCTCTAAAGAATGCTCTTCTTGACTGGAATGAATTGCAAAAGAGCCTTAAAATCGACACACTCGTCTCACCTTACTACTTCAAAAATAAATAAATGAGTTGATGTCGGACAACTTCATCTGCTGAATCCCTTACTGTCCCAGTGGATGTATTTGAATGTAATGTTCATTGGTGTATTTCTATTCATATATAATTTTTATTTTTACATTATGTTCTTTTGCGTATTGTCTTGTCTTGCATTTGAATGCATTTGGCCTGGTCAAATCAATAAAAACCAAAATCTTACACGTGATAATCCTACCCTCAAAAATAGGTAAGTCCGTTCCGAAAAAGATGCCAACTTCTAACAAGAGCGCTGTTTAGTGGCCTGAAGTCAGATCAAAGCTACACGTCTCGCTCAGTGTCCAGCATATTAACAATAAATTACTATTTTACCACAACCCAAAAGCTTACAGAAGCGATGCAGTTTGTCCTTCAATACTGACAACAACGATGACCTATTCAACTAGAGACATCGTCGGTACCCGGGAACAAACTATAATGGATAAATGATGACGTCATCATTTTTTGAGGGGGTGATGTTTTTGGAAATACCACTTCCGGTCTTGCATGTGGGTGAGTGTGTGTATGTATTGGAGGCAGGGGAATGGGGAAGTGATCTGTGAAGACCGGAGGACAGAAGGGCAGGAGAGGTGAAGGTGGTAGGGGGCTGCGGGGTGGCTGAACCGTGAAGGTGGCAGACGCTTTTGACGCCTCTCACTGGGGATGTGTGGGGGGGGGTGGGGGTCAGCCTCGGAGCTGACGGTTGAGCTGCGAAACCTTCCCCCAATCCCCTCCCTCCCTCCCTCCCTCCCTCCCTCCCTCACTTCCTCACTCCACAGCACCTAGACAAACACTTGACCAAGACCACCGCTGCTCTTTCGGGTCAGCCTGCCAGCCAGCCCTCCTGGCCTGTGGTGGTGGAAGTAGGTGTGCATGAATTAGTGCGTTTGCCGGAGTATCGACTGATTAGCCTCAACGGGAGGAAGGATTTTGGCCAAAGAGTGTGATGTTTTTTGTTTTTTTTTGCTTCGCTGTAACCTGTTGATCCTAATCGGCTTCACCTGAACTCAGTGTGGTGGATGTTATTGGATTATACTACAAACCCTTTTGGTATTATTTTATAAGGATTAGGCCTCTCTCTGTCTTTCTCTCACTCTGTTGACATTGTTACGTATGCGCTAGGGATACATTTTTAAATTCACCAGCTAATTCCCTTTAGTCCCTCTCTAAATACTTCAAGCAATGAAAAGCATTGCATGGGGAGTCTCTGTCTTCCACCTCTCTTCCCTCTCTCTTCTTTTCTTCCACCTATCTCTCTGTCCTTTCCTCTCTCCCTCCCGCTCTAACTCTGTCCCTGACTCTCTCTCCTCACCGGGGGTCGTTAGTGCTCGTCAGGCAGTCTCTGGTGACAGCAGCAGGAAGCGGGTTGAATAATGAGATTATTGTCGCTGTCGTGAGGGTGAGCACCGCGCTGAACATTATCGCTTGTCTTTATTCCGACACGCACGCACAGGCACACACGACCACGCACATGCGCACAGACGGACACGCGCATACGCAGAAAATTGATGCGTGTCACTTGTTGTGCCTCTCCAAAGACGCTCATTTCGTGTCATTCAATGGAGTGATGGGGAATCCATTACCACCTGGGAAAAGAAAAGAGAAAAGGATGATAAAGAGGACAAAGCGTCTCACGAGGATGATGCTTTTACCTCTAAAATAATGGCCGTACCTTGAGGAGGCCTCGTACATGGCGCTTGTTTAGCTTTACCTCTGTGCTTTGCCCCCCCACCCCCACCCCGTCCTCAGTGGCAGGGTAATTCGGCTATCATTACAGGAGGTGCTGAAAGTCTCTTCCTGCTCCAGCTGCAGTTCTGGCTCCGTTGTTTCCCTTGCCTTTCCTAACACTCGTCACCCTCCCTCCTCACACCCCATTTGGGCCAGGAAAAAAAACTGTTCGTCCAGCGTGACTCAAGCAGAAGGCCATTGCTTTGGCAATACAAACAAATCAAAACGCTTCAACTGTAATGCCGCACCCATAACCACACTGTTAGCATTCCAGTAAATATTTCAGCGATCACGAACTTCCCCTACATTTAAGGAACTTTTTGGAAAAGCTGGTGGACCCCCTCTCCTCTCTGTTTTTCATCAGTCTTTCCTCTCCCTCTTCTCTCATCCCTCATCTTTTTGAAAGCATCCTCTCTTTGAAGGCTGCAATGGGAAGAGGGAACGATTAAAGCAGTCACTAAGCATATTTGCATGTGAAAGGCCTCAGAATCAATACCCCCGGCCGCTCTCTACCCACACACCCTGGCCCTCCCCTTTCTCACTCTCTCCTTTCCTCTCCATCTTATTCTCCATCTCTTCCCCACAACCATTTCTGGATGTACACTCGTCCTCTGGCTCTCTCACCCCTCTTCAATCCTCTTTCATCATTTTCCTCCTCATATCCCCCTCCCTCGCTTCTTGGCTCCCTCCTGCCTGGAAAAGCTGGGTTGATGGACAGACAGAAGGGAGGTGGGGTGAGGAAAGAGAAAACTGGGAGAGAAAGAGACATGGACTCCAATGAACAGAGGGCACGGGTGGAGCGTTTAAATGAAAGAGAGGGAGAGAGAGAGAGAGCTAGACAGGGGCTGAGGTTCTGAAAGGAGAACAGGGCCACATTCACTTTCATTGACTTGACGGAGGAGAAAGAGTACTTCTCCAAGAGGAGAGAGCAGGACAGAATGAAGGGGCATCACAGAGAAGGAGATGGAGACAAAGAGGGGGAGTTAAGTGGGACAGATTTAGTTCCAGCTTGGCAGCCTTCCTCCTCCTCAACTTCATTCACCTCTCTGCCGTTTCCCTTAAACCCCTCTGATCAAATGCACCTGATGTGGACGTGTGTGTGGGTTTGCGCGTGTGTGTGTGCGATTCGTGTCTGTGAAATTGTATGCACTGTGTTGACGTTTTGGGATCCATATCTACTGAGGTCAGTTGAACCAGTGAACCGCTCCGTCTCGGTGTTCTAACCCTTCGGCGTGAGCAGCACAGCCAAACACCACACCAATACGACCACACTCTGCCATGGGTTCTCACGACACATGCCGATCACCGACACCTTGACAAGCGTGTTTCATCTTTCTTTCATTCCCTCCCGCTCTCATTCCAACATTCTCTCATTCCGTAGTTCTCTCCATCCGATTTCTATCTTAATCTCCCTCTCTCCTGCCAGGCAGAGGAGAGTAGGTGGTCTTCGCTTCCCTCCTCACCTTCGCTCTGAGAGCTGAAATCCTCTGGGAATCAAAGGCCTGGCTGTGCTAATCAGTTTGGGATTTATGACAAAAAGAGGGTCCAAAAAAATCTACTCTGATGGGCCAGAATTGCGATTCAATGGGCATTTTAATAAGAAAAGGCCTTTTCTAATTACAATCTCCATGCCACTGGCACACGAATGCTTTCCTCCTCTCTAAATAACACTGAAACACACACACACACACACACACACACACATGCGCATGCACACACACGTTCAAAATCAAATGCACGAACACACACACCCATCACACACTGGAGAGATTGTATCAGAGTCTGAACGTAGCGGGTGGGGGTAGCAGTGTGTGTGTGCGTGTGTGTGTGTGTGTGTGTGTGAGGTTTAGCCCAAAAAGCGGTGAAATGTAATTTAAGAGGCTGGGTCTAGGCTGGGACCAGGGAAAAGCAGAATGTTTCCCAGTCACAGAAAGCAGTTTCCCAGTTCCCAGAAACCTTGATCCATCTTGATCCAGAACACTGTCAAAAATATTCAGTCATATCCCTTAAAGGCGACACAAAAATATGATAGAGAGAAGAGCCCATGATAAAAAAGACAGGGAGAGACAAACAGAGAGAGAGACAGAGGCAGGTCTTTTAATAAATGGACTGAGATGTGAGAGGTGAAGCAGGGAGTTACAGGCAGGTGATCGGTCTTTAAACAAGCGTTTCCTGGTTAAGTCTTGACCCTTTTTAGGAAGTCAATACTACTTGTATTGGTTTTCCAGCCTCGGATCAGCCCTGAGGAGACAGCTCTGACTTAGATGGAGAAACAGGCAGGGCGAGCGTATGGCCATTTGATGGGACAAAGAAAGAGCTCAACAAGACAGAAAGACTGAGAGAAAAACACCCTCACTTTAGGTGGCGCCCATTTCTAAACACCCACATCAAAGCTGGCCGGCCATACTTTGTTAATGTAACAGCCTTTTGGGAGTGTTTGGGGCGTCCCTGTCATCGCTCTGTAGATGTGTCTGTCCGCACATCAAAGGTGCGGCGTGAACGGCACACATTAGCAGTGTAACGTACCCTAACTGCACCACATTAACCTAAATATCAGGTTACGGCCTCTCCCTCACCCCTCCTCAGCCACATTGCTGACCAGCTAGGGGGAAAGCCGTTGGTTAACGGGGTCAGTTCCCATGACAACAGCAGCTGGCAGCATTTTTAGCTTCCAGGGGTATCGCTTCCATGTCAACATGGCCTCGTTTGTGAATCTGGAGTGGGCCTCTTCTCAGTGACTGGCTGGGGAGGTAAATGAACGCCAGCGGGGCAGCTACAGGTCTTAGGGATGTGTTGAGAGGTCAGGGGTCAGCAGGAGGAGTGCAGTGAGAGTGTGTGATTCCGGGATGAGATGACGGGATGACACAAGCTGGCTCTACAATGAGGCTAGTGACCTTGTGAAGCTCTGTACATAAACGTGCAGGACGAATGGTCACACACACGTGCGTGCACACACACACACACACGCACGCACACATACAATGGAAGGCGTTTGGGTCCAGACAAACTGACGGCTTGGAGCTACTAGTGGATTACCTAAACAAACAACCTAAAAATACCCTGCTTTACGATCCACCACCCCCGCGCTCAAACCCTAACCCCCCTCCCCCGGAGAAATCGCTTAATGTAAAACTGCTCGCTGTGACTCCCTGGTCTGTCTGTGTCTCCTTGCAGTGCTTATGCCAATGACATGGGCTCACGTTTCACCTTGTGTGATGGAACACTGTGGTGATGATGTCATTTCGATGATGTCATATTGACCCACATCATCTGGCACATTAGCCCATGACATCAGTGTGACTAGACCGAGGCCTGTCATTGGTGTGGCGTGGGCTAGAGGCAGTAGGTCTCACCACATGGAGTGTTTGTGTGCCTATGTGTGCCTATGTGTGTGTGTGTGTGTGTGTGTGTGTTTATGTGTTCCTATGGTGTTCTGTGTGAAACACCTGAATCCCATACTGTAGGCGAGGGATTTGTAACATGTTGGAGGAAACTCTGACCTTTGTTTACCTTATTTATAGACCGAGTCAAACACTTCCCTTTCCTCTTCTTCTCTTGTCCTTACAGCCCTGTGTTTGTGTGTGCCGTTCCCATCCTCCCTGTCCTGTCCCATTCCTGTTGACGCAGAGCTGTAACCAAACTGGGCCGGTCGTTGATCTGTGAATGTCCCTTAGCACAATCGCATTAGCATACACTATGCTATCTCGCTGTCGTTGAATAATAAGTTATTCGTTGTAAACAATGTCAGGAAAGCATGCCAGATACCTCCCCTTGGGGACACCAGCAAAATGTAGCGGAGACAATAGTCTGACTGTTGACCTTCTACTGTCCCAAGCAGTACCACAGTCCCCGGCTATGAACACAGAAGCCTGATGAATGTGTGTGTGTGTGTCTGTCTGTCTGTGTGGTTGCAGGTTTTTTCACGTGCATGTGCAGTATAAAAGCGTAGGAAAGCCTTTTGGGTATGGTTTAGTATGTGCATATGTCTATGCCAGTGTGTTGATAAGGGAGTGTGTATCAGGTGTGTTTAGTGACGTTGTTATCTGTGTCCCACCTGCCGTGTGGGTACCGGGTCAGAGCGGATTGGCAGTGTTCTGGCGTGGTGCCAACCTCAGAACCTGGCATGGCCGCAAGATTGGAATCCGAGCGCCCCTCCACCCAGATGAGCCAACTCGAGCAGTGTTTCCCCACACACAAAGTGGATCTGTTTAAGCTGCCTGTCACTCTCTCTCCCCTTTATGTCTCCCTCTCTCTTTCTCTCTCCCCCTTTGTCTCACAGTCTCTCTGTTTCTCTCTGTCTTTCTTCATCCCTCCATATCTCTGTTCTGCCCAGAATCAGCACCCCCACCCCAAATTTTTTTTTTTGTCTCTCTCTTTCTTGCCCCCCTCTATCTCTCCTTCCCAGAAGTCCCCTCCAAGCCCTGTGTTTGTTCTGGAGGGGTGTAATATATAGATCCCTCTGATATAGTCATTGTGCTAATGGGCCACTGTTCTTCATTGCCGTCCAATCCTCAAACAGCCATGTGGGCAGGGGCGAAGTGGAGCCTATGTGTCAGTGAGAACGCCAAGACCCCGGCCTGCGGGAAGTCAAAGAACAATATTTCAATATTGAAGTTATGCAATCCAAATAACAATAATAGACGCCTGGGTGCTATAGCAACGTATTAAAAACATGGGTGAAAGCAGTCATGATGGGCCCTCTGAGAAGGGTCTGGAACTGTTTAACCCAGGAGAACTGTAGTGGTCTAAAATCCTAAGTATTGCACGTCTGAGTACATTAAAGTGAACTGTTCTTCATTTTTTACCTTAGGTTTCCCCCTGGTTGAGTGAACTCAGGTTTTGAGTTGGCGTGCTTTCAGGTACAGACATTTTAATTAGAGCAGCTGCTTGGGTGGCTCTTGGTGATGGATTGCTTCGGCTGAAAATGCACTTATAAATCATCGGTGTCAGACACGCGGACAGACAGACCCCTGGCACCGAGGGGCACCGGTCTGGCATCCGCCGCGTTAGCTCTCGTAGCAACGGTTCATGTTTGTTAGCCTTTATTGGTTATGATTGGACCTTAATTAGGGGCTAATATGGAGATCAAGCCGCATATTAGCATTGTTAGCCCTGTTAGCGCTGCTCCCCTGGCCCCTTTTCCCACCAAACAGGTCAAGGTTAAGACGCGTGGCGAGTGTCTGTCATCAATCATTGCGACGGGTTTCGGTGGCCGTGTGTCTCTCATCCATCACCCTGATAGGTTTCGGTGGCCATGTCGCTTCGTGTCACCACTGGGGTGAATGTAATTAATAACCCTGTGGATGGAATGAATGACTTAACCTGTTTGACTCTCCTGCTGTCTCAATGACAGATGCTGTTGGTTAGTTATAGCTAACCCCCAGCGCCAATAATGACCACAGCCTCAGGTGTGTAGACTGGGATGTGCTTCGTGTCTGTTTCTCTGCGTGTGTGTATGTGTGCATGTGCGTGTGTGTGCGAAGGGGAGAGTGCGTGTCCATCAGGCCAACTTTGAAAGCGGTTTTATTCAGGCTGTCTGCTAGCAGGGGTTTACAACCCTACTTCTCTGGAATAGTAATGCTTTGGGGTTTGTTGTTGCTGCCACCTAGGCGTCCTATCAACCCTGTTTCCTTAAAGAAGACAGAAAGAAAGCAGAGAGAGAGACAGAGAGAAAGAGGGAGGAGGGAGAGACCGAGGAGGGGAAAAAAGTAGAAGGATATTGAAAGAAGGGATGTTGAACAGAACAAGCTGTCTCCTTAAGATAGAGGGACGAGGGAGAGTCTCTCCTTGCCCACAGGTTTGAAAAACGATCGCTCCGCTGTGAAAGAGAAGGCTTTGTGAGGACGCCTCAGTCCCCATCAGGAGAGCTATCCCCCCGTGTTGTGACAGAGACAAGAGAGACTGAATTTCAACGGCAAAAGAGTTTGGATGAAAGGGATATTTTGAGCTGTACTCTCTTTGGGTTTTAAGGAAGCATTTGGTCTTCCTGGTCAAGACCAGTCTATTATGTACCTTGTGTGTGTTTTTTTGTTTGTTCATATATGGGTTTTGGCTGGCTATTGTTGCACCTTTCTTTATCTCACGCTTGTCTCTGGTAGAGACAGCTTTCTGTCTCCGGTAGAGATAGCTTTATGTCTCCAGTAGAGATAGCTTTATGTCTCCGATTAAGATAGCTTCATACCTCCGGTAGAGATAGCTTTATGTCTCTGGTAGAGATAGCTTTATGTGTCCAGTAGAGATAGCTTTTTTGTCTCTGGTAGAGAATAGCTTCATGTCTCCATTAGAGATAACTTTGTTCTTCAGGTTTGGTATCTGCCATCGTGTGCGTGCGGGTCACTTGGTGGAGTTTCAGAAGTTGGCCTCTATATTTTAGTCGGCTGTGGCAAAGGAGGATGTGCGCTATTAGAAGACCCTTTGCGGAGGTAGTTGTCCCTGTGTGGAGAACTGTGTCCAGTCATTCAGTCGGCGGCTGTGTGTAGGCAGTGGGTTGTCATTGTATCGCCGGCTTTTGTGTGATTTTTGCGGATGGTTGCGTCGGCCGTTTTGTTTTGAACAGAAGTCTCCCCCTTTCCCGTCCTCTTGCATCGTGAGTCCCAATTCACCAGCAGAATCCCCACAGCCCCAACAAAACTACTCATTAACTCCTACATTCCCCCTCCCCTTATCCCACACCCCTCAAACGTGAATCAGCTAACAGACAAGAGAGCAGAGAGGGAGAGTGACAAAGAAAAGACCAAAGCAATAGAGGACGGTTGAATGAGTGAAAGGAGCGAGGGGGAGAAAGGGAAGAATGTCCCAGTCTATAAGGGATTCCATTTTGAGCCATTCCAGAATAGAACAGTAAGTCACCAGTCCCTTTGTCTGGCTTTGATCTCTCAGCACCAGGATCTGGAAGCTGACAAATCCCTACCTCTCTGAAAGAAGGCCTGGGGAGGTAGAGAAGAGAGGGAGATTGAAGAGAGGGAAGCGGGGTTGGAGAGAGATGGAGATGGAGGGGGGGATAGGGTGAAGAAGAGAATGGGAGATGAGAGATGCAGAGAAAGATGTTCAACAGAATATTACAGAGGGAACGGGGAAAGATTTGTGAACCCTGAAAGAAAGTCAGATGATCTAATGCAGCCTTCTTAACTGGACCCTATAACAATATATGCATTCCTGTGTGGGTTTAAATGTGTCCTTGTGTGTTTCCTCTTGCCTGTATGTGTGTCTCACTGCCTGTTAATGTGTCTATCTGTCAGTGTGTGTGCATGTATGTCAAGGCCAGTCTGGGCAGGGATAAATCCGTGCAGTCTTAAGGGAGATTCCTTAGTGAAGCCCTAGTCTTCCCGACCACCCAGTGTTGTGGTCTGACTTGCTTGCTCGGGTACACACACGTGATGCACGCACACATCTAATGGGAAGCAAATTTCTTGGATTTACTGGGATTTCAGCCTCTCTTCCTTTTCCTTTCTGCAGGGCAAGACGCTATTAGAAACCACTTCCCTGTGTTTACAACACTTTTACATTTTGTGGAGAGATGCTAATTTCGGGCCACAAACAATGATGGCAAACATGTCTTTGGCAAATTGGGATTTTTTGGGGGGGTTTGCAAATAATTCTGCTGGATAATTAGTTGTGGGCTAGTCGGTAGATTGCTCAGTCCAGAACAGATTGCAAAAAGCTCATAAGATGGTCACAGTGTGAGCCGGACCTCTCCTTACACCACTGTCAACCTCTCTTTAGAATAACACAGAGGCCAAGGCTCAAAGGCCTCAGAGGCATGGGCCTCAATTAATTCTCACCCCCAGCTTTCAGTGAGGGCTGATCAGCCTAAACCAGCTGGACCCCCCCTGCTTACTCCCCTGATCAGCTTCCTGGTCACCACACATAAAAAAAACAACCTCTGAACCTGACGTATCTCTTAAAACCCTCAAAATGCTCTCTACCCCTTAACACAATACCTTACCATGTCCTGCCTCTGTGACATGTCTGGGCGTTACACATTGTGGAATATCCCTAATGGATATATAGAAAACACCACCCGTTTAGAGCGTTTTTACACTATAATAGTTTTATTAAGATAAATGAGACATGTTGCTAGATTTGCATTGTAGATACATTTGTTTATTGTGTAAACGAGTAAAAAAATGCTAATTGTCGCAGGTCACCTTCCAAGAGTAGGTGGGACACTTTTACAACAGATACTCCCTGAGGCAGCTCAGGTATAAAGATGTCATGCTAAATGTGTATTGGAGTGAAATGAGTGGGAGTCTGGTTCTGTAGGTCCTTCTAGCTCCCTAAACAGAATCAATTCAGTTTGGAATCGACTAAAAACATCTTACACTGACATGAAACAACTCTACCTTCCACAGCATCAGCATTTGTTCCATGTAGAGCGCCTTGTTAGCTACCAGGCATAAAACATTGTCCGCAAGCCAATACTCTAGCCAAAACGTTTATGTGCTGCCTCTTTCGGCACAGCTAGATTTCCTAGTGTGATTTGAAAATTATATTTACATATCACGTTAATGTTGTATTAATTCAATTGTTGTAGCCTAAATAGGCTCGTAATCCTCCCCTCTGCCTTCCACTGTCAGAAGAAGATTGGAGGCTTCCCGCTCAGTTCCTCTCACCCCTGCTGGCATGAATCAAAGAAGCCCTTAGCACTGAGGGTTAGCAATTGAAGCGGGAGGGATTGGGGCTGTTTGACTGGCAGTGGGGTGGGGGGGGGGGCTCAGCAGGTAGTGGTCAGCCGGGACGGGTTGGGCCATATCGTGCAACCAGAGGCTCGGGTAACTAGCTAACTCTAGTGGGGGAAGAAAAGATATAGCGCAAAGATGGTATTTCCGTAGACTTGTGTGTGCCCATGTTGTGTGGTTTGTGTGTGTGTGTGTGTTCTTTCTTTGGATGTCAGTGGAATGTGGATTTTCTTTGGAGTGAAAATCCTCTGGTGTGAGAGTTTCGTTTGACTGAGTTTGAGTCACTGTATGCCGGATTCATGTGGGACTTTTTGTAACACTACTCAGAGTCTGCATATCCTTGTCATGTCTGATTGATTTCCCTCCATTTACGTGTGTGTGTGTGTGTGTGTGTGTGTGTGTGTGTGTGTGTGTTTATTTGTATTTGAATGATGTAATCGTTCAGGAGACTGATGGATAGAGGCTTGTATAAAGCAGGTAATTACACACTTTTATTCCTCCAGGAAAATTATCCCTCTCCGCCCACACACACACACATGCAAGCACACACACACACACTCACTTCCACTTCTCCTAAACCATCAGCCATAAGACCCCAGGGCTCAATGCCAGTGGCCAGTCTTGCTGAGTGCCCTGGCTGAATCAACCTCACCTCACTCATCTTTCCCTGCTGGTCCAGCGCTCTTTGGTGAAATCCAACCCTCCCTAGACTTTCCAGCTTTTACAGAAACGGATGGAGTGGGGAGAGACTCCTTGAGACTCCTTGAAAGCCGAGGTCTCAAATCGAGCTGTCAGCGGAGACAAAAGAGCAGCGCCGTCTCTGGAGTCAGAGAAGTGTCAGCTGGTTTTCAAATTCAGGCGTGTTTAATGTGATGGAGGCCATTTAGTCTGAGGACCTGGCCCAGAGGTGTCAGCATGAAAAACACAGTGAGGGGTGTCGCTTCATTCCTGTTGGAATGCCGATGGCTTTGGTTCCACCGCACTGGTTGTGATATTACGTTTGAGCGAGAGGAGAGATGTTAGGTGATTTTTAATTCTAGTGAGGGGGGAGATGTCATGTGATAGAAACCAGCGTCTGCTCGTTGACTCACCCAACAAAAGAAAGAGATCTAGCAAGACAGAGAGAGATTGTCTAGATATGAACAAATGAGATCTGCAGCCCAGAGGGTCCGACTTTATTGTTTTGGGCTGTGGACTATCAGTGTGTGTGTGTGTGTGTGTGTGTGTGTGTGTGTGTTTGTGTGCGTGTGTGTGTGTGTGTGTGTGTGTGTGTGTGTGTGCGTGTTTGTTGATATCCACTAACCTTTTGTCCCTCTGTGTTTTCCCTTCTAGCTTGTAAAATCGGTTACTATCGTGCTCTGGCCACAGACGGCTCCTGCTCCAAGTGTCCTCTTCATAGCTACTCCACCAGAGAGGGATCCACGTCATGTGTTTGTGACAAGGGCTACTTCCGCTCCGAGACCGACCCAGCATCCATGCCCTGCACCAGTAAGTTTACACACACACACGCACACACACACATACACACACACATACACACACACAAACGCATACACAAATGCACGCACACACACACACACACATGCATACACAAATGCACACACAGCACAGTTGCATAGTGGTTGCACACACAGCTGCCTGGTGTTTAATATTTCCATCCAGTTTCCAGGTGGTACTTGGTGATCAGTCAATGTGACAGAGAACTAATGAGGAAATAAAACACTGCATCTAACATACACTTTTCCAAAAGACAGGGAGAGGCTGAGAGACAGAAATACAGACAGACAGACAGACAGACAGACAGAAAGACAGACAGACAGACAGACAGAGGAAATGATAAACAGGCAGACAGAAAGACAGAGAGACAGACAGAAAATGACAGACAAAAAGAGGAAGAATGACAGAGTGAGACAAACAGACAAAAAGACAGAGAGAAAAAGGGAGGTGTGTGATGGGATAGAAAGATGAGGATAACAAAGAATCGGAGAGAGACAGAGAAAGCAACGGAGAGAGAGCGCAACAGAAAAAGAGCTCAAAAGAGAGAGCGAGAGCAACAAAAAGTGAGAGCGAAGGAGAGAGCAACAGAGGGTACATTTCAGCTTGTCTAGCAGGGCCTTGTTTTATACGACAGTGTCCTGTCAGCCTGACTCATCCTGGTTACTGGTTACTGTAATAACAAACACATGTTAAATATAATGATCCTTGTCCCCCTCTGAATCATCACACACACACACACACATGCACACATTCACATGTGCTGACACACACATACACACACACAAACACAAACACTCACGATGCACATATGCTATCACACTGGGTACACAACCAGACTGTGATTGCGCTTTGTGTAAATAAACACGGATATCTGTAAAATCCCACCCTCTCTTTTAGAAGAGAATGTATCTGTTGCTGTCAGGGTTTGATTTAATAGCACGTTATGGGGGAGCTTGAATCAGATGTCAAAGACAAAGTTTAAGGGCCTGCCTCTGTGACCTGTCTGTGAGTTGAGTGACTTTTGTCATTTGACCCACGTCTGACCGTGTTTTATACTTCTATGGAGATCTATGCCTCTTTTCCTCACTTACTGCCAACATTCAAACATCCATTGTCCCTTCTTGTTCTCTGCCTATCTCTCTCTGTCCTCTCTCTCTCTGTCCCTCTTTTTCTCTGTCACTCTTTCCATGTCCTTCTGTTTCTCTATGTCCCTTTACTTTCTGTCCATCCCTTTCTATGTCCTTTTTCTGTCACTCTCTCTCTCTCTGTTTGTCGTTCTCTCTCTCTGTTCCTGTCTTCACTGCAATAAATAAATTCCTTGTCACAAGCCTGCTGATGGTGTGTGTGTCTTCATGGGTGATTGAACAAGGTTTTCCCCTCTCTTAGCTCATTGTCCTCTTTGCCTTGGTTAATGATTCAACTATATGCTGTGTAATTCCACAGAGGTGCACAGGCATTCTATTCTTCCCTCTCTCCATCCTTCACTTCTTTCGTCCTTTAAACATTTTGGTTTTGTTAGTCACATAATTGCCAGGTCATTATGTTGGCTAAAAGAATGTCATACATGGGGGTCTCCTTCGCTCATGTTTAGGGCTTTTTTCTGCTCTCTCTTTAGGGTGTTCTGTTGGCCCCTTGATGTGTTTTTTCGTTTTCCTAACTGTGGTGTGGCAGTGGGGTAGAGCAAAAGAGGCAACCCAACTCTGGGTTAAATAAATCCCTCTCTGAGGGTAATAACAGGGTCCATGCTTTGGCCAATTTACCCTGTGCTCCCTCACGGCCCAATTCAGCACTCAGCCAACAATTACTGACAGACATAGCGAGAGATATAGAGTTGGAGGGGAGAGGGGGCTGAGCGAGGAATGGGGAGATAAGAAAAAAGTGGGAACGTTAGAGGACAAATAAAGAAAAACAGATTGGTTTTGGACGATTTCAGCACAGTATCCCCAAGAGCTTCAACGAAACGTACGTTTGTTAATGTAGTTTAATGTCTCTTCCGAACACTGCGATATCATTAAGGTAAGCACATGGTAAAGTTGGGGCAGCGTTCTGGTGGTGTCGCAGTTTTGCTCTCCACTCTACTCTCAGAGTTTTAATTACCCAGTGTCAGTCACAGCTGACAACCCCCCCCCCACACACACACACCATCTGGGGTATTCTGGGTAGACAGGTATGGCCGAAGGGAGCGTGCACGGAATGTAGAAGACCTGGAAGCTTCTGGAATGTATGTGTGTGATTGACAAGAACATTCTATAATTCCCAGTTATAAAGTCACACACCTGCACCACTAACCATGGCAACAATAAGCATTCCGACAAAACCAATCATTGCTCACACATACTGACACACACGCACGCGCGCGCACACACTGAAACCGACACACACACGCACACACTGCACTATCTCCAACGCTCAGACATTGACCCTAACCCCATTGTGCCGGGGAACAAAACCAGCGCACATAAATATTACCTTTGTCCTCTCTGGTTTCTGACAGAATGACACAAGGTAAAGATAACCGCTTAATAAGTCAGTGTTCCCGCGGGAAACAGCGGAGGAGATAGAGAGAGGAGGATGGCTGCATGGAACCTTACGTGACAAAAGACCATTATATTGATGGTTCAGCAGGCACCGCCACCTTAATATAGAACCCCTCATCTGTAACAGGCTGCTTGTCTAAAGGGGTGCGGAGGACAGAGATGGTTCATCATCATGCTTAATGAGAACTGATAATGGAGTTTGAAAATGGGGTGCGAGCGGGGGCGGGGGGGGGGTGAAGGTAGGAGTGATGGTAATATTTATATCAGGCACGCACACACACACACACACACACACACACACACACACACAAAGACAGATATACACAAAGACACCCAGACAGGCACACATACAGATGATCCCCCAGATTACCCCAGCTCCCCTCTATCTTTTTTTCGACCTCCATCCTAAAGGACTGAGCTCTGTTCATTTCCACCTGACCCTCTCTGTAGACTCGAAGGGCCCTTTCAGCAGGAACGTGCCCCTTTCCTTCCCCTCTCCTCCCCCTCTCCCCCCCACCCCCTCTCCCATTCTCTTCCTCTCCCTCTCTCTTTCTTCCCCAAAACAGAGCCTGTCCTCCATACTAATCAGTGGCTTTCTGCTTCCTGGATAAACAGACATGTTTGACTCTCTCCCTTCCTGAATCTCTCCCGCTCACACCTCTCTCACTGTTTCTCTCCTCACTGTTCACCCCCCTCCTGCTCACCCAGTCTCACTCTTAATCTCACTCACTCACTCACCCCACTCAACACAATCTGTCTCTCTCTGTTCTTCCCCGCATCTTAACAACTCGTAGATTTTGTGGGCTTTTTTCCCAGATTGTCGTTTCAAACGCACACAGGCGTGCAGGCGTACATACACTAACGACCTAAACAAAAACACAGCCATTTTCTCATGCGAACACTGCACACACGAACACACGCACACACTCCTCCAGTTGTTCTCTCTCTCTGTGTTATCATTCATTGCCACGTTGCTCCTCCAAAAATAACACTGATAATTAATTTCCGTTGTGAAATGATTGGTTAGTAGATGGACTGTCATTCATATTTCACCCATGTCGAACCTCGCATTCGACCATGTGACCTTCATTAGTCAAAGACAGAGAGATAGAGGAGAGTAAGGGAAGGTTGGGGGGGGTGATAGGGATGGAGAGAGATAAGAGAGAGAGAAAGGGAGGTAAGAGTGAGGAGGGGGAGGGGTTTATGAATCACTTAATTACAGTTTGCCAAGTTTAAAATAAACATCGACAAAAAATAGGAAGAAATGAGAAACATGTTAATGAGGAAGGCACATAGTGTAACATTTGAAAACACAGCCGTAGATCAAGGTCGTTGCTTAATTACGGGGTTAAGAACAAACTCTGTCAAAGCCAGGAGTGAAACGCATCAACAGACCAGCAGGCATACCGCCACATCCAACACATGGACTGTACAATTACTTCTAATAGGGTCATGTTCAGTGGTACATGTTTTGAATTAACTGAACTAAAATTGGACTTCCCACCCTCCCAGTCCATACGAAAAGAGAGGAAGGCCTCAGCCATTGTTCCGGGTTAACTCAATTTCACTGGGTCAAAAGTGACTGCGAACTACAATTAAGATGAAGTGACTTTGCTACAGCCACTGCAGACGCTCTCCTTGATTTCCCTCCAAACAGCCCGTTTTAATTTCACCTATTTAGTGTTGTCTTCAATTGCGACAATAAAGTCAATTCAAAGTCACTTCAACGCTAGTCTCCTCTCTCAGCGGCTATTGGGTTTTAAAACCCTGGGGTCTTATGGGATGTTAAAACCCTTCACCTCCCTGTCCCCAGGACCCCCAACTGGCCCGCTCAACCTCATCTCCAACGTCAACGAGACGTCGGTGAACCTGGAGTGGAGCACCCCGCTCTCGTCCGGCGGTCGGCAGGACCTCAGCTACAACGTGGTCTGTAAGCGCTGCGGTCCGGAGGGGACGAGGTGTCAGCCCTGTGGGAACGGGGTCCACTTCAGCCCCCAGCAGCTCAGCCTCAGGGGAACCAAGGTGTCCATCAACGACCTGCAGGCCCACACCAACTACACCTTCGAGATCTGGGCCGTCAACGGAGTCTCCCAACAGAGTCCTGGACCCGAACAGGCTGTATCGGTGACCGTTACTACCAACCAGGCCGGTGAGTCGAGGGGTTACTGTGAAGTGATTCGGGCCGACCGGTTGACCCGGGGGGGTTGAGGGTTGGATCAGTAACCGAGGCGGTTGTTGGTTGGAATCCTCACGTCAAAACGGTGATCCTTGGTGTTCTTGAGTGAGACGCCTGACATTCATTGCTTTTTGAAGTTGTGTTGGATGACAGCATTTGCTGCCTAAAATGTAACATTTTATATAAACGTCTGTGTGTGTATGTGTGTGTGGGGGGGGAGAGTTGTTGGCTGTGTCCCATTTTACATGTATAATGTTTTCATTTTACATTTTAAAGGGAACGGAAAATCCGGCAACAGTTCAACTCTAATGAATTGTATTGATCCAGTTAAGCCTGAATGAGGTTTCTGCAGTCCGTTGGATTGGCCCGTCACCGAGTGGGTGTGGCGGTAGCCGTGTGTGCTGGTTCCAGGGGAGTTAGATTGGCCCGTCACCGAGTGGGTGTGGCTGTAGCCGTGTGGGCTAGTTCCAGGGGAGTTGGATTGGCCCGTCACCGAGTGGGTGTGGCCGTAGCCGTGTGTGCTGGTTCCAGGGGAGTTGGATCACCAGTATGTGGCTGGACTCTGCCTGGTGGTGCTCTGAAAGGCCCCTGTTGTCTTGTCGTTCCGACATTTTGTCTCTCGTTGTTGTGCAAATGTATTTTATGGCTGTGGCCTTTCCTTTCCCCCTGATAGATGATTATTACCTCTGGTTTACTGCACTGCTCTTGGGTGGTGTGCTAAGTGCCTTTTTGTGTTGTTTTTATCACTGATATCCATCCCCGCGAAGAGCAAAAACCTCTTTATGGATGGGACCATGACTGTGTACTGCCTTTTTAAGGACATGATGGCTTGATTTATCTGGTCTGTAGAAGGACCTAAAGCTGCTTTGAAACCAGCTGCACTTCCAGCCAGGCCTACGCTATGTTGGTTGTGGTTAGTTAGAGCACAGGAGCTCATACCAACCGCTGCTAGACACACACACAAAAGATTTCACAGTCTTTAAATAATAATTAATGTAAAATGGATACATTTTAAACCTTTGGCCAGTTTTAACCATTCAATCTGCACGGTTAAGTTTAGGACAAAGGTTTGGACTAGGGTTAAAACAGAATAAACATCACATTAAGTTGGACAGTTTAGCTATTAATTTGTACTGGTTACATTAGAGGCTATGAGGTTTGGTATAGGTTTTATCTAATGACCATCGAGAATGCTTTGTGGAGACGACGGAACGGCTTAAACTGAATGCTCCGGCTTCCAAAGGACTGTGTCCCTATTGGTTGGTTTCGGTTTAGGGTTAGTATGTAAGAAAGCAATATTTCTGAATTGCATGCTGTTATTTCCCGGGATGATGCTGACGTGATCGCCTCACTTAAAACAATCACGTAGAAATGTTGCCTTGGACGCATCACTGAAGCACGTTACACAACGGGCTCCGTTTTCTGATACTTCCATTAAGTTGGACAATTGCAGCTGAGCGCTGTGTGATTGTAGGGAGGTGTGTGTGTGTGTAGTGATGTTTGTGTGTATGCACTTTAACTGTGTAAGTGTGCATGCTCCTTTGTATGTGTCTGAGAACGTGTGTGTGTGTGTGTGTGTGTGTCTACGAATGTGTGTGTTTGTCTGAGTATGTTTGTGTGTGTTGAAGAGCACAGCACCAGACAGATTGGATTTCTTTGCAAATACTCAGTAGAGGTTTTCAAGCTTTAGTTTCACCCCCAGTAATCCAGACAGTCATCTGTGCCTGTCCCTCTCTCCACATAACCCATCGAGACACAGGGGATTACACATTTATTATGATGGATTTATTGCGATATGCTCCGTGAAAAGACACTAGGGCCAATGCCTTGATCAAGTCTCAAGTTTCTGTTGGGAACGACTGCTGAAGGAGGGGGAGGGATTCCTTATTTCACCATGAAAAATCCCTCTCGTAAATCAGAAAGGGTGTAACCCCGTCACCTCTGTGGATGAAGAAAGGGGTTTAAAGGGGTGGGGTCAAGCTTTTGGGAGGATGTTCAGCTTTGTGCTGACCCCAAGCTGTAAATAGGAGTTTTGGAAGTTAGAAGATTCAGCATATAGATCTACATTCTTGGTGTGCGTGTGTGTATTTGGCATAAATGCAATGTGTAGAAAGGGCATTGAGTTAGTGGTTGCATAATTGTTTTTGTCAAGTGTGTGTGTGTGTGTGTTTCCATCCCTGTGCTGAATCGAACATGCATGTAGAGTTTAAGGAGACTTTATTAGCCATCTTGCATGGGGAAACATTTTCTTGACGCCCTAAAAAATAGCTCCCACTTGGCCAGTTTTTTTTCTCCTATGTGGCAGTGAATCAAGTGATTCAATATGGAAAGCCGACTCCAGTATGGGCTCCACATGTGGCCTCTGTCTCTTTAATGTCCAACCATGATCGACCTTACAGTCCCACTGCAGCCCGTTGACTGAACTGAATACCTCAGGACGGACATGTTCCCAAAGACAAAATCTTTCACTCGGCGTACTCGCTTTTTTTCTTTCTTCCTAATCTTTTCTCTCCCCTGCTCTCTCATTTTCTCCCTCTGTAAGACAAACTAACTCACTCCAGTGCCTCAGGGACTTTCTGACTATGACATACAGACTGAAAAACTAACTCGGCAAACTTCCCCGCAAAGACATTTCCATTCACCCAGCGGGAAAACATTCACCAGTCTCAGTTGGTTTGTGTTGCTGGTTCCCATCCCATTCTACTAATGTGGCTCTGCTGGTTAATGTATGCACGGTCTGTAGTGTGCTGGGGAGATTTTCCTGTCTGTATGAGATAATGTGAGTAGGTGTATGTTTTTATGTGTGTTTCCATCTGTCTGTATAATGAGTTTGGTTGTGTGTGTGTGTGTGTGTGTGTGTGTGTGTGTGTGTGTGTGCGTGTCAGTGTGTATTGTGTATTGTAGCAGGCTAGCTGTGAAAGGATTTTTGGAGCGCATTATTGGGAAATTATATTTGAATATTCATTGCTTCTTCCACTTAGTATTCCACAAGGGTTTTGGACCACGCTTTTAGGAGGAGGGGAGACATTGCAGACATGCCCTACATTTAGCTCCATCTACAGAGGTGCCAACCAGCCAGTTACCCATGTTATCCTCTAATCTAGCCCTTCGGTTACGTCTCTAATCTCCCGCATTGCCTGGTCTAGTTGTACCCTAGCCTTGTGATGGTGACTCAGTGTGTGGTGAGTGCAGACGTCTTGTGTCTGTCTTTGTTTTCCTGTATGAGTGTATAGTTGTGCGTCTGAAACTTGGCCCTGATTGATAGTACAGTATATGTCTTTTCATTGTACCCTTCTTCTACTCAATACGGAGCCAAGGAATCACTCATCTTTAACTTCACATTAGCAACAAGAGGACCAGAACACGATTAAATAGCCATATCTGTCATCTTTGGAGACAAGATGGATGCGTGGATTACTTAAGGAGAATGGGCCGGGTGACCTTTTGGTTTTTTTTCTGGTCAAGAGCGTCCCCGCCAACCCCCGTGGGGGCCTTCAAATTGGGTCTGGCTGGCAGACGATCTCCAGGAAGATTGATTTTAGGGTTACAAATGGCTGCCGTTCTAATTGTTTAACAGAGACGCAACACTTTAGACCGAACGGCAGAATGACACAACCCAGGGAAATCTAGTTAGCGCAGCTAGCTACCGACACATCTCCCCCTCCCAGCCCCCACCACTGAAACCTAACCCATTGTAGTGCCTGGAACCCAGGCCTGGTTGAACTCAATCCTTCCCTAAAAGCCTGGTTGGGTTAGCATCAGTGTTAGTGCTAGCATGAGTGCTAGCCTCCCTGGAGAGGATCCTTTGGAACAGTCATGGGGAATATGATGTATATAGCCATAGCTAATCCAATCATAAAGAGGACTGGGGGGGTCCCTTCATTAATCACAGTTTGGTAATTGTTTAACAGGCAGAAGCAGGTAGACCTTACAGGGAGACAGTGCAGCAGGGGTCATAGGTCAGAGATTCACTTAGTCTCCACAGTTGGCCTAGCCTAGCTAACCTCACACGGCTGGAGGTAGAGTATAGTTGGGTTGGGGTTGTGGGGACATTTTGCTACCAAGTCTGTGTAACGGAGCGTGCGTGGGGGGGGGGTCATTTAAGGCAGTTTATGCTTTATGGGGGCTTTGATTTGAGGTGGTTGAGGATGCGAGAGGCAGGAAGGGGCTTGAAGGGTGTGTGTCTGGCCCTGTGCGATGACACTTTGAATGTCACCGTCCAGCTGCACCTGTCTAACTTTCGGTGGGTTTGTCCGTCTGTCTGTCTGTCATTTGGTGTATTTATCTGTCTGTCAGTTGGTGTGATCCACTGTCTGTCAGTTGGTGTGTTTATCTGCCTGCCAGTTGGTGTGATCCTCTGTCAGTTGGTGTGTTTATCTGTCTGTCGGTTGGTGTGATCCTCTGTCTGTCAGTTGGTGTGTTTATCTGTCTGTCGGTTGGTGTGATCCTCTGTCTGTCAGTTGGTGTGTTTATCTGTGTGTCGCTTGGTGTGATCCTCTGTCAGTTGGTGTGTTTATCTGTCTGTCAGTTGGTGTGATCCTCTGTCTGTCATTACCTTTCAGTGTCCTTGACCATGATTGTGCTGCTCCTTTTATAGACCCGCCTTTCAGTTACTGTGTGCTTTTCTACCAGTAAGTGGATTTTTCCCTAGACATTAATATCCCTATGGATTTCTCTTTGTAGTGTCGTCCGTGTCAGACTCTGACCCAGTTTGAAGCTTGGCACTGTCACTCGCTGGAACATAGGTTTGATTTGTGCGGCAGAGGTGGCTCCGTGGAGCTAACGGAGGGGGCAGAGCGTTAGCTGTTATCTGTGTTTTAACCTTCATGCTAAAGGAGGAGCCCAGATGGAGAGCTGCTGTGTGAAATTTGGACTTCCCCTGAAGGGTCGGCAGATAAACATCTCTGTCCAAGTTGAATGAAATCCAACTGATTGGCATACTGGAAGATAAAGAAGACAGCGGCGATGGCCAGCTCCCTGCGATAGCAACCTACTGGTTACCCAGGGTGACCAGAGAGTTTTTAGAATTGGTGGGAAGTGAAATGAGTTAGTCCTTGGCTTAGTATCTGCTGTGTATAATAGAAGAAGAGTGACACGGATGTGGAGTTAGACTTGTAGCCGGAGGAGTTGGGTCGTTTCGATGCAGCAGAACTGTTGGCTCGGGCAAAAAGGTCTTTGGACCTCTTAAATGTAACACTTTAGTTGTAGCTATTTCATCATACGGCACCTCTAACCTTTGGCTGGGAGCCAAGCTGAAATCAAAATGGAGACATGTCCTGTCTCATGTCCTGATGTGGCGTTAGACTTTCTCAGAAGGAGCAAAATGAACGTTTTAGCTGCAGGGAGCAAACAACATGTCAGTGTGGCAAATGCTAAAATCTGCATTTTCCTCTTTGTTTCTTCCTCTGCCTAGCCCCTTCTCCGATCAACTCCATCCAGGCCAAGGACGTCACCAGACACACCATCGCCCTGGCCTGGCAGCAGCCAGAGAGACCCAACGGGGTCATCCTGGAGTACGAGGTCAAGTATTACGAGAAGGTGAGTTGACCTTTGAGAAATTCACCCGAGGCTTTGAAATAATATCAAACATCTATTTATTTTTTTTACATATATGTCATTAGTTTAAATTAAAAAAGTGATAATTTAGCCTCTATGAATTCCACGGAAGACCTTCCAGGAAAACAGTCTTTACTGGAAAACATTTGTTGCTCTCCAGGACCAGAATGAGAGGAGTTATCGCATCATCAAGACCTCGTCCAGGAATGCTGACATCAAAGGCCTGACCCCTCTCACCTCGTACGTGTTCCACGTGCGCGCTCGCACCGCCGCCGGCTACGGAGAGTTCAGCGCTCCCTTCGAGTTCATGACCAACTCTGGTGAGCGGAGCGCTACCTTCACAGCATCACGCCAGCCACCGTGAAGATGTCATAGCAACACACAGAATGTGTCCATGTGTTTCGTTTTAGTCAAGGCTTTAGGCTACCTACTTACTTTGCTCTCCGAGCCGAGCAGAACGTGCAACACGTATGACATCGTTGTCCTGTCAGATAGCATTAGCGCAGTGGCTGACAATTACCACATTTAAGAAATAAGAAATAGTAGAACAATCAAGATCCTATCTCTGAACTTTCACTCTTGACTGGCATGAACACTCATGGGCCCGGGGTCATCTGATCAAGCCCGGTCATGTCGGCGTTGTGACGTCTGTTCTGTAGTGTAGTGTGACATCGGGTTCCCTCTGGGCACAGGTGTGCTTTTGTCATGGAGATGCAAATAGAGATAGTGGCGTATGGTAATGATACTGCTCTTTGCTCAGTTGAATGGTGTACTGCATTGTGTCTCGATGGGCCGCGGAGAAACACTAGACTTTATGGGGACTCATAAAATGGAGTGGAGGGAAAAGGACAAATAAACATGGCCACACAGAGAGACAGAGAGTGGGAGTGAGAGACAGAGAGAGAGAGAGAGAGAGAGACAGAGAGAGAGAGAGGGGGAGAGAGAGAGAGAGAGTATGCGGGGTCAATGACGAGGACAAACAGTAAATGTACTGTGCATGTTTTGTGTACATTTCCGGGCCTAATACCTCAATGATATTGACTTTGCTTTGCGTCTCTGTCCACCCCGTCTTTCATCTTTCCTTCTTTTATTCTCTCTTTCCCTCCCTCCCTCCCTCCCTCCTCTCTCCTGGCAGTTCCAGCTCCTGTCATTGGAGATGGGACTAACTCCACGGTGTTGTTGGTGTCCGTTGTGGGCAGTGTAGTGCTCCTCCTCATCCTCGTCAGTGGCTTCGTCATCAGCAGGAGGTGAGACTCTCACCCCCTATATCCATCCCACCCTCCCTGTTTTCTGTCTCACCATCTTTCAACCATCAACAGAATGTCTTGCTTGGCAGCCGCGGAGGAAGGCTTGAAAAAAGTGTTTTCCACACGTCAATGAGAGAACACACACACACACAGCCGCACAGCCACACACAAACACACACACACACACACACACACACACAGAGCCACACGCACCGGCTCGGTGAGTGATGAGTCGCCCCCACCGGGGACGATTGACGGGGTGACAGCTTGAGAGATGTAATCAGCAGCCTCTCTCCTCTTCCCCTTCTCCCAGCAGCTTCATCCCTCTATCTCTCACGCTGGCTGTAATACGGAGCGATAGTTATTTTCCGTGACCCATAGGGGAGACAGGGAAAGGGGTGGGGGGGGGGGAAGAAGCGAGCGAGGAGGCAGCAGGTGGATTTGCAGTGACCCAATCACACGGTGTTAACTGGCGAGCGGGAGAGCAGGACAAAAGCGGAGACACGCGGAGGGGATTACATGCAGATGGGGTCTCTCCCCACGCTCCAAACACACTATTCCTGGCCAGCGTGCGCGAGCACGCGTGCGCGAGCGCGTGCGTGCGCTCTCGTGTGACTGTGGACTCATGTATATGCATGAGAGAGTTGGGGTTGGTCATCGGAGAGGGGGGTGGCCGAGCTCGCGCCCTCCTCTGAGTGGGTTACTTAGGCTTTTCCAGCCGAGCAGGTGGCCGTCTCTGATTCATATTCATTGGCGGTGGCTGTCTGTCATTGTGTCCAACCGTCCCGTGGCAGAGGGGTGGGCGGATGGTGCTCCGCTCTGCACCAAAGCTGTTTAACAGTCATTAAATGGAATGAGAGGAACATTGTCATGTTTAAAAGTCATTAGAGTGACATTATCCTGCACATCTGGTGGTCTGGGACAGCCGGCGAACACGTCAATAATGGCACTAGCTCCATGCCGCTCGACCTACCTAACCGTGTCGGCCATGTTGTTTTTGTTCCCAGAAGGAGTAAATACAGCAAGGCCAAGCAGGATGCTGATGAAGAGAAACACCTCCACCAGGGTAGGCCTCTCTCTGAACTCATAACATGCTAGTGTCAGTGGTGAAATTGGTTAGTGGAGTAATGGAGACTGCTTGTGAAAATGTCTGTATGAAATGTGTGTAACAAAAAGTGAAAACCTTTTAAGAAGAGACCAACAGGAGGGTTTGTTTAGATATCAACAACTCTGAAAGAAGAGCTAGTACCTTTTCAAACAGAAACGTTGTTTTGTAAGTTGATGGTTAAGAATAGCAGGGAGGCATTAAAGACAAGATGTTGAACAGATGGACTTTACTAAATGCGTTGACCCGCCTTTATTTCTGTCAGGTGTGAGGATATATGTAGACCCCTTTACCTACGAGGACCCCAATCAAGCTGTCCGGGAGTTTGCCAAAGAGATTGACGCTTCCTGTATCAAGATTGAGAAAGTCATTGGCATTGGTATGAAAATAACTCACTTCTGTCAAAATCCGTTTCTATGGGATTGATTTTACAGTTCTTTTCAGACAGGTTCTGCAACAGTAATATTTGGCCAGACTCATTGGGTCAATAGTGGGGGAAAAAAAAATAAATACACAGTTCCTGGTTTCCCCTGTCTGCCAATAGAAAAAGCCAGCCGCTGAACAAATAATGAAAATAATCAATAGCCATTTTGCGCTCTCTTTCTGCTCCACTGAGATGGAGCCGTTGGAGATCGGAGGGGTCAAACAATGATTAAAGTACCACCTCCTTCCCTGCAAGTTCAACCCCCCCTCCTGAAGAGATAATTGTGTGGTACCTGTGTTGTTGTGCTTGACCATTTTGAATTTGAGTTTGGTGAAGCGTGTGCGTATGTTCTGTAGTAAATTGTGTGTTTATATGTGTCCTGTGGGAATTTGGCGAGGTTTCATATATGTATACGATTTGTAGTGAAGTGTGTGTATGTGTTACAGGTGAGTTTGGCGAGGTGTGCAGTGGTCGTCTCAAGATGCCAGGAAAGAGGGAGATCTGCGTGGCCATTAAGACCCTGAAGGCTGGCTACACGGACAAGCAGAGGCGGGACTTCCTGTCTGAGGCCAGCATCATGGGCCAGTTCGACCATCCTAACATTATTCACCTGGAGGGCGTGGTCACCAAGTGTAAGCAGGCGCCTGACTGATTGACTTCTGTCTTAGTTACAAATGTTTCGTACACACCATTTAAATGAGTTACTAAATAAAACTGAATATTGCACTAAAGCTAATGTAGAAATAGCAGACTATATTCTGCCTTTTAGCAACATATAGTACAAAAATGAGGGCGGGGGGGATTAAAAGGAACAATTACATTTTTGGAGATATAGAGGGCCCATTCCATCCCCCGTTACGCAGAGGGCCATGGTTGGGGGATGGGGATACCTTGGGTCCGGACACGGGGCCCATCCTGGGAATCCCCAGGTGGTTGGTAGCCAGATGGAACAGGTCTGGTGCCGGTCCGCTACAGGGGCTAATGTGTCCTGCGCTGGCCCTGGCTCATTAATCATGGTGTCAGCTGTAAATGTGTTTGGGGTTAGAGAGTGATACCCTATCTGCAGGGCAGAGCCTGAGCCGCCGCCACGCCAGACGTTGACACTTCACCCCACCTTCGCTCCTAGTTGCTCAGAGTGTGCGTTGGGGAGGCGGGGTGGATGGATGCGGAACCAGTTTTGTGTTTGTTACATTGCGTCCGTTTGTGTTCGAGGGGGGAGGTTGTGTTTGGTGTCTTACCGCTTTGGGGTTTTATTTCCTCTGGTCTTTTACGAGGGTTGTGTGGGCCTTTATGGATTTAATTAGGTGCCTGTGTGTGTGTGTGTGTGTGTGTGTGTGTGTTACCGTAGAGACCTTGTCATCCTAGAGGATGTTTGGTTAGGTGGATTGGCTGGTTCAATCCATTTTGACGTTCCAGCCCAATCTGTTCTCCTTACGAGGACAGCCCCAACCACAGCTGAACAGGGACCATACATACTTACCAGGACAGATAATGTGAAATCGCTTAATACAAAGAGAGAGGGAGGTGGGGGGAGAAAGAGAAGGAGGAAAGAGACATACATGGGAAGAGAAGGGCACATCATTGCCATTGATATTAACATTCTAGAGATAACAGCCATCTCGCTCCCTTCTTCCCTGAATGGGGAAATGTTTACTCCGGAAACACCATGACATTGCAAAAATAGGCAAAGATTTAGTAAAAAAAAACAACAATATTGCCATTTCATCAAATTTACTTAAGAATGGATGTAAAGGCTTTCACTACTCAGTCAAAAAAATCAGTCAGTCAGTCAGTCAAAAATAACTAGCAATGCTAACGTTAGCTAGCTCAGTGGTAGACTCCCCTGAATGTTAACTATAGCTAGCTAATGTTATTCTGCAAAGTAAAATATGGCAATATCAGTAACGGTTTTCCTATAAAAAAGTTGCCTTTAGAAAAGTTACTATGTATTCAAGCCACAGTGATGTATTTTAGACCAAATCTCCACCTAATGAGGATGTAATGAGTAGAATGTTCTGTTGGACATCAGTCTTAAAATGAATGTTCGAAACATTACTATAACAAAATGTGCAATCTATGTAAGAATGTAAAGCGAGAAGGGAACTGCATCCAAGGTCCCTCTCATTCCATCTCC
Source organism: Esox masquinongy (assembly GCA_016801175.1). Classification (NCBI taxonomy): domain Eukaryota; kingdom Metazoa; phylum Chordata; class Actinopteri; order Esociformes; family Esocidae; genus Esox; species Esox masquinongy. The sequence goes on from JACXGI010007863.1 coordinate 27,589, forward strand.
CCCTCCTCCTGTCTTTGTAATGACAAAAAGCTTGACGCCCGTTTCTTTGCAATTAGTCCTTCACACTTGAGTGTGTCTTTGGAATCTATTATGAATCCATTATTTGAATTGCACTTTTCCCCCTCCCTGTTCTAATCTAGTTAAAAGGAACTTCCATCTCTCCTCTGTATGGCAGCACTACATGTCCAATAGGCCAATTAAGTCTTATTAATTATTGACAAAGTCTAAATATGCTCTAAATACATAAATACACTCAAATCACTCTAAGAACCAAAGCATAGCCTGAATAGCCTGTCAACTTAGCCCCTTTATTTTTCCTAGCGTCACTGACAGTAATTAAAAACATTGGCCGTCCATCGCTAGTCGTTAGCTATTTAATCCTTCCTAGCTATTCTTTAGGACGTGATACCTATGAATTCCCTCATTTACATAATGTAAGTGCTGCTTAATTGGTAAGTATATTTTTTTTACAGAAAGGGGAAATAACGATCCATTGTGAGTAATGAGCAGGCCTCTGATGTTTCCTGCAAATATCAGCTCCCTGTGACAATGTAGAAACAAACATTACCTCAACATTCATCCTGTGTTCTCCTATATGTTGTCCTCTACCCACCCTAGCCATTATTATTTCTTTTGCCAGGTGATAATCGGCCTATTGGTGGGGCCCCTGCCCAGAGTTCATTGCCAAAGGCGGCTCAACATATTCAGTAAACTAGACATTAGCATGCAAATGGACTGGGAGGAAGAAGGCGTGATTGGGAAGGGGCAATCTGGAGGTTGTAGGTCAGACACTCCTCAGACTTGATTGGGGAGCTGTCAGTCCGCGGTGGCCTGGGGGCAGCAGCATAGAACAAAACAGAACAAAGATGGCTGACAAAGAGGCTCCCCTCTCCAGTTTAACTTCACTTCCTCTGTGGGGCGTCACCGGAGACCTGTGTGCCATGGAGTGCCAATCACACCCCGCTGCAGTGTGGGAGAACTTCACCTTTAGACCCCTTCAACAACTAACTAACGCAACTTGTACAAATCTTAAATATATACAGCACCAGTCAAAAGTTTGGACACATCCATTCACTTGAAATTCACCCAAACTTTTGACTGGTACTGCAGGTGTACGAATTTCTTATAAGACTTGTGTGAGTTCACATCTTTCGGATCATCTGTAATCATAGCAGTATGTAACAATTCCAAGAGGAGATGAAAGTAAACTGTTCACCATGTGTTGCTGGTACGGCTGGTTAGGCAGGCACCATCTTGTTAGCGCCATGGGACAAACACACACTGGCCCTCCATCTCTCCACCCCTCCTCCCCTCCTCTCCGCAGACTCCCGTGAGCCACACAAAGACACACAAACCTTCACAGAACCACCAGGGAATCTCCCTCCCGCTGAAAGAGAGAGACAGACGCTCAGCCGAGACAGAAAGGGAGAGACAGAGTGGCGGGGTGAGAAAGGGCAGAAAGGAGTGGCAGAGATGACGAGTGACATGGAAAGAGAGGAAGAGTATGAGGAAAGAAAAGAAGAATGGGAGAAAGGATATGGAGAGTGGCAGATGTACAGAAAGTTGGCGTGAAAGGACCGCGATGAGGATAATGACAGAAATAGACAGATTGTCACAGATTAAAAAAGGGATTGTACGTTTTGTGTGTATTTTCTCGTTAGTGTATAGTGTGTGCGTGTACGTGTGTGAGAGTGATTAGGCTGGTTTGTGTTACCGTAGAGATCCCTGTCCCAGTGTAGAGAAAGTGCGGGATGCAGGGATACACTGTTACACTGAACTAATTAAATCGGCTGTGGACAGAGACGGATGGTGTAGCATAGACACAAAACACCAAAAACACCCACACCCAAACACACTCCTGAGAACCTGTTGTGCTGCCCTGAGATAAGCCTCGTTTACCTCTATGATGTTACTCCTTTCATTTTTTTAACCATAACCTCCTTTTTATTCTCCCTAATCTCTCCCTCCCTCTCTCTTCCTTCAGGTAAACCAGTGATGATTATCACAGAATACATGGAGAATGGATCCCTGGATGCATTCCTCAGGGTAAGTAAAGCATCTCAGTATGTGTGCGGTACGTTTGTTTGCGTGCGTGCAGAGCTGAAGTTATGACTGTGCTATTCCTGGCATGCTCATAACCTAATCAAGATAACATTGTACAATCCACCTACGATCATCACGGACATGACCCGGCGCATCTGTTTCCCCCTCCAGAAGAATGACGGGCGGTTCACCGTGATCCAGTTGGTGGGCATCTTGCGTGGCATCGCGTCGGGCATGAAGTACCTTTCCGATATGAGCTACGTTCACCGAGACCTGGCCGCACGCAACATCCTGGTCAACAGCAACCTGGTGTGTAAGGTGTCCGACTTCGGGATGTCACGAGTCCTGGAGGACGACCCTGAGGCTGCCTACACCACCAGGGTGAGTGTGTGTGTGTGTGTTTTGCTGCTTGTGTCTATTCGTGTGAGTTTGGTACTGTTTGAGTGTCGCTAACTGTCATCCGTCAATCACAGGGGGGAAAGATCCCCATTCGCTGGACGGCCCCAGAAGCCATCGCCTACAGGAAGTTCACCTCGGCCAGTGACGTCTGGAGCTACGGCATCGTCATGTGGGAAGTGATGTCATACGGAGAGAGGCCATATTGGGACATGAGTAACCAGGACGTAGGTGTACAAAAATGATCCTATCAGAGCTTAAAAATGACGGCTAAGTGGTGTAGCTGTCAATCTGCCATCTACCCTGAACTTTAACCTCTGCCCTGCCCTGCCTAGGTGATCAAGGCTATAGATGAGGGGTACAGGCTGCCCCCGCCCATGGACTGCCCAGTGTCGCTGCACCAGCTGATGCTTGACTGCTGGCAAAGAGAGAGGAGCGACAGGCCCAAGTTTGGCCAGATCGTCAACATGCTGGACAAACTCATCCGTAACCCTAACAGCCTGAAGAGAACCGGAGGAGAGACTGCACGGTGAGACATTCAGGGCTGGTTATGCGTTACCAAGCCGCTCGTCTGGATCCTGAGCAGCGTTACAGGTCATGCTGCATTGGCCGTCACAGACACACCTATTCCTACCAACGGGAAAATGATCACAGCGCCTCCATAGGAACTTCATAATGCTCATGTTGTTGTCTGAGTTCTCTTTGCGTTTCTCCACCAGCTTGTTATTTCCGCTTGTTTCTAGCTCAGTATTAAGTTTGGCAGTGCGGAGGTTAATTTAGGTCGAGCTGTGTGCCTGTCTGACCTGGAGATTAGTTTCACTTCTTATGTACAAACTCCCCCGGCTGTACTGTAGGTATCCGGGAGTGAACAGAGCAAGCTGAGTAGACGAGGACTTTTTTCTTAGCCAGGCAAAATCACGCATCAACTATTATCATCATGGACAATTCCAAGTAAATGCCAATAACAAAAGGCTAAAACAAATGAAAACGCAGCTAGTCACTGTCACACCAGTTGCTTATTTGCTGTGACTGAGTTGATATCATAGGTTGACTAGCTAGCAAGTAATGTTAGCCAGCCTTTATGACCAGTCATTGTTCATATTAAATATGCAAAAAGAACTGGGTCGCGCCTGTGGCAACATCACAGATAGAAACAGAAACCAGATTTTTTCTCAACTAAATCTTCTAGTGGAAGAATTAAATTGTACGTTTTTACCTATCAATTTATTTCAATATGTGTCATTGTTATTGTAATATGTTGGTAACGTTTTCTAAAAGCAATACAGGATATTGCAGGGCTTTTTCATGAGTACTCTATGTACTGTATTCATGATGCAGCACTGCCTCTTATGCCTTATTGCTTAATTATTGATGTGTGTACTCAGGACTTTATTATGAGCTTCCACACAAGATGTTACACTCTGTAAACCACTAATAAACTGTGGAGTTGTGATGGTTGCTAGCAGTTAATTAAATACAAACAGGACCCTTTAAACTAGGAGTCATAACCCTTTAAACTAGGAATCATAACCCTTAGGACAACCTGCGTGTGCCGGGGACAGAAGGCTTTTCCACTTGAACAGACACAGAAAATGCACACACACTCTCACAGAGTCGAATGTGACAGACAGAGGGAGAGAGAGATGGAGAGGATGAGTCCTGAAGGAATAATTAGTGGAACTGAAGCCAATAAACACAGCTTTTACGGTTGTAGCGAGAGATGTAGGGAGGGAGGAGTGTTCTACGGAGAATAGTATGCGGGGGTGTTATGCAGCTAGGAAGTAAGCAGGGCATGATGGGTTTGGGGGGAGGGGGTGAACGAAAGACGTGGAGTCCCTGGTAACATATCAAACCCACATACTAAGTTACATTGCCTGGGGAGGAAGGGGGGGGGTTGCGTTATAACTTTTACAGTGAAGAAGGAGGGGCTGTGTATTACCCCAGAACCCTCCCCATGACACCACCACCCCCAATCCAACCCCCATGTCCCCAATGGTCCCTCAGAACACCTCAGCCAAACCGAAGCGGTGTTTGAACCCGGCAGCCCCTCTCTGCCAACACCTGTTGAATTATGGAGGAGGGGAGCAGTGAAGCGGGACTGTTGTAAGAGCCCTCAGTCCCTCACCTCGGCCACACAGGCCCTGGATAAATATTTGATGGCAGACATCTTGGTGAAGCTAGGGAAGGAGGGATGGACGGAGGAAAGGAAGGCTTGTTCTGTGTCAAGGTGTGTGTGTGTGTGGACAAAGGTTACTCGTTTTATTTGAATACCTTAATTTCTAGGGGGTGGTTATGTTATGCCCTAGTGTTTGATACATCTTTCTTTAAAAAAGAATGATCTTACTATGGGGAACTTTGTTTCATTTGGCCATTGTCTGGGAGAGCACATAATTATGGGACACATGTTAGCATAGAAAGAAAGAAGCTAGGCTGAAAAATCACAGTTCCCATTTCAAAGCCTCTGGGTTGACGATAACTCTCCAACTCCTACTGATAGACTAACCTCAGCTGATGAAAAAACGTCACTACCCATAAGGCCAGAGGACACAGAATTTCTTTCTCCTCAGGTCCCAATTTAATTGGTTGTTCTGATGTGGTAGACCTGTCTCAGTGACAGGTGGTAAGAAATCTGGCAGAGCAGTACCATTCCAACCTATGCGTTTCTGACTGCCAAGTTGTTTGACAAAACCTTCTCAAAATGGCAGCTTGATACCGTTGGTGCATAGTGAGATTTAAAATGAAAAATGTTGTGTTAGCTGGTTGGCCAAAAGAAAAAAAGCTTACTGATGATTTGTGTTAGACAAACCGTTGCTTCACTATATTCTACAGCTCTGGAAAAAATTAAGAGACCACTGCACCTTTTTCTTTCCTTTCCAAAAAAGTGGAAAAGGAAGGTTTTGAGTGAGGAACAGAAGCGTTCAATTTGCAGTGGTCTCTTAATTTTAACCCTTCTGTTCCTCACTCAAAACCTTCCTTTTCCACTTTTTTGGAAAGGAAAGAAAAAGGTGCAGTGGTCTCTTAATTTTTTCCAGAGCTGTATATTGAAAGCTGTGTGACTGCAGACTGAGCCTCTCTCCTTCCATCCCCAGACCCAGCACCACTCTGCTGGAGCCGGTCAGCCCAGAAGTGTCCTCGGCCCTGGGCTCTGTGGAGGACTGGCTGCAGGCCATCGGCATGGAGAGATACAGCGACAACTTCACCGCAGCAGGATACACCACCCCAGAGGCTGTGGTCCATATGACACAGGAGTGAGTAACCATTAGCTTACTCAGAATTCCTGGGCCCAGGAGAGGACTGTCTGTGTTATTGTACAAATGTCTTATACGTGAACCAAGGAAAACAATGATCGCATGAATCAGGAAATGTTCCTAGACCATAGGTTTTATTTTTCTCCTCTTGTTAAAACAGGGACATGGGCCGAATTGGAATATCCTCAGCTGCGCACCAGAATAAAATCCTAACTAGCGTCCAGGGAATGCTCTCCCAAATGCAACAGATGCAAGGCAGAATGGTTCCTGTCTGATCTACAAGAAGGAAACAACTTCATTTCTTACGGAAAGTTAAAATAAAATATCAAAAGACAATTGAACGATAAAATAGTTTACCTCATCCATGCACTTTAAATTGGATTTAAAAAAAGAAGAAACTAGAAGAAAAGTGGGTAAAAAAAAATGGCACTTTTTCACAGACCTTAGGCCTTGCCCTAGGAAGAATGGGATATTTTTCTGTTTGAACGCCGCTGGGAATCGGACGGATGGAAAGATTTTCGAGAGGCCAACTGGAGTGCCTTCAACGGTTTGGAAGGAATTCCAATGGGATCACTCCTCTGGGCAAGAGTGTGTTTCTGGAACTTTCTTTTTGGAATATCCAAGGAGCATATTTTTTCCTGTAACTGTGTTCTGTTAAGTTTGTTTATGAATTGTTCTCTGTGACTCTCTGCCATACCCTCCATTGTCTTTCTCAGCTGGATCCGTTCGAACGCCAACAGACAAAATGGAGAATTCCAACCTTCAGATAAACATTGTTTGGAATCTGAGAGGTTGAGGGAGGGAAAGAGGAGGAGGGAGGGGGCTAACTTTGAGAGGTTCTGTATTTTTGCTCTCTTCTAGTCTTGTTTTGTCCCAGATTGGTCTGTTTAGATGCCCTCGGGACATCGAACATTTTCCTCAGAATGTCTTTGATCTTAAGAGATGCATCCCGACCCCCTGCGCTCCCAAACCACCATGATCCCCCCCTTACTGCTGCCACCATTTTATTTGGATCATCCATCTTTCCATCACCCCCTCTGGATTAGAGTCCACCCCCTGGGTCACATTACAGCTCTCCTGTTTTTGACTGATAGGTGTTTGGACCACACGGATTGTTTCTGTGTAATTGCTCCCTAAATTTGGGACTGAGCGCAAAGGAGCATGGGATATATTAGGCCCAACTGTTCCCCACTACGGAGGGTCGGATGGATACGTAAAACAAACAACTACTACGACACACGGATGAACAAGAGAACACATGCTGGACAATATTCTGTCGTCATCCACCATGGTAAGTGGTTTGAAGTTATGCTGTCCTCAGACTCATTTTCATCTCAGTTGGGTTTAGCACAAAAGGCTATTTAAGAGTATTGCATAATTCATGTCTATGTATGGCATGATAGTAATTCTACTAATAGATTATGCACATAAATCACATATTACAAATTATGATCAAAATGGGAGGTTAAAAAATAATCTGGACTGTAAGACTGAGCTGCATCATTCTATAAGTACTTTAGAACTATTTAACAGTCTGATCTGCGTCATTCTAAGTACATTCTATAAGTACTGTAGAGCTATCTAACAGTCTGATCTGCATCATTCTAAGTACATTCTATAAGTACTGTAGAGCTATCTAACAGTCTGATCTGCATCATTCTAAGTACATTCTATAAGTACTGTAGAGCTATCTAACAGTCTGATCTGCATCATTCTAAGTACATTCTATAAGTACTGTAGAGCTATCTAACAGTCTGATCTGCATCATTCTATGAACATTCTATAAGTACTGTAGAGCTATCTAACAGTCTGATCTGCATCAATTCTATGAACATTCTATAAGTACTGTAGAACTATCTAACAGTCTGATCTGCATCATTCTATGAACATTCTATAAGTATTGTAGAACTATCTAACAGTCTGATCTGCATCATTCTATGAAAATTCTATAAGTACTGTAGAGCTATCTAACAGTCTGATCTGCATCAATTCTATGAACATTCTATAAGTACTGTAGAACTATCTAACAGTCTGATCTGCATCATTCTATGAACATTCTATAAGTATTGTAGAACTATCTAACAGTCTGATCTGCATCATTCTATGAACATTCAATAAGTACTGTAGAACTATTTAACAGTCTGATCTGCATCATTCTATGAACATTCTATAAGTACTGTAGAACTATCTAACAGTCTGATCTGCATCATTCTA
>JACXGI010007864.1:0-35613 GCA_016801175.1 Esox masquinongy
TACTTTTCCTCGTTAGATTAGATTTGGTTTAGGTAATCTCCTAATCAGTACCTCATTGAGTAAAATGAGGTGTGCCTGTGTTGGAATTTAACAGACACTGGAATGGAATGGCTGCCATACATGTAGAGATGCTGATTTAAGAAAAATTAGGAGTGGTCTCTTAATTTTTTCCAGAGCTGTATATTATTAGTATTTTTGTTTTACCGGTCTCAGTTTACATATCTTCCTTGAGACTGACCAAAATATTAAGGGGACATTGTCTTTATGATGACAAAAGCTAAAGTTGCTCTGCATTTTTTATGCATCACATATTGGTACCCCAATAACTAGAGAAAGTTAAATATTACTTGATATTAAAGAACACACAAGCCAATTATATCAATAAGCTATAAATACATTTTGCTTACCCTAAAGCTGCATAAATAAAACACTAACAAGCGTATTGCATAAGCCTCTAGTTACAGCAGTATTTTATTGATCATCTGTGTTTAAAATCACTTACTTCAGTTGCTTGCTCTGTGGTTCTTCTTACAGTCAGGGAAAATGAAAACGCATATTAAGGATTTCAATGTTTGTTAAAATATGACTATAACATTGTGTACTTCCTCGAATCTGCTTAGCAGATTTTCCGTGTCAAAATGATCTTGCGCTGGAAATTAATAATGTTCCACTCGGTAGCCTAATGCACATTACAGCAATAAAGTACAGAATGGAAATACTTTGAAAACATGATGATTACCGTGTGCTTAGTCACACCTTGAATACTCAAACTCGACTTCAGTATTAATTTCTGTCCCAGCAAGTGAAACACTTCTTGCACTGAGCTCAGCCTGGCTGGGGAAAAACAACCAATCAATCAAGCTAGCTACAGTAGTAGTTGACTTACAGTACTGTCTAGCTTGCTAACACTAGTTGGCTTGCTCTACAGAGTTAATGTTATTCCATGATAACTACCAAAGTGATTTTAGCTAATTTGTCAGATAGATAAGATAGCTATCTGCTTCGTAAAGAAGTTAAATAAGCTTACCTGAGATTCCTTGTCCAGAAATGATGACACGGTGCTCCAGAAATTATGTCGGCTTAACGAACTAAGCAGATGTTTGTAAAGTAGTCGTACAGTAGTGTTAACTAGCTGCAGCAGCTAATTAGCCAGGTATGTTACTGTAACAGAAAACTTGCTTTACCTGCAGTTGCTAGCAAGGTATACAGTGTAGGCTACACGACTAAATAAGAAAATTTCTAAATTGGATAATTGCTAGATTAGAAAAACCGAAAGTACCTTGCTGTAGTTTGAAAGGTTAACATAAATGATTACATCATTTCTAAATAGAAAAAAAATGATCAATTCAAAAAAACTATGATAGTGGCTGAAACTTAAGCACTATACAGGTGCTGGTCATATAATTAGAATATCATCAAAAAGTTGATTTATTTCAGTAATTCCATTCAAAAAGTGAAACCTGTATAATGTATACATTCATTCCACACAGACTGATATATTTCAAGTGTTGTGAACGGGAGGGCCGAGGGCATGAACGGGAGGGCCGAGGGCATGGACGGGAGTGCAGAGGGGATGGACGGGAGGGCCGAGGGGGTGGACGGGAGGGCCGAGGGGATGGACGGGAGGGCCGAGGGGATGGACGGGAGGGCCGACTGAAACACTGTTTAAAGGACTTTGTCTACCACTCTGTAGTGGAGGCCAGGTGGGACTCTCCCCTCGAGGAGTTTACCCCTCTACCTTTTATAACGGGGGTATTCTGATGCTATTCAATTCTGACCCTACGAGGCCCGGGCCACTTCCTGGTACCACAGTTCTAAACCTGTCCCTATTTGGACCGGAAGACAGAAACAAAGGCAGTGGAGCTGCTCTGAGGTCCCGGGTTGAGTCTGACAGTCTTATGTCCTGTCAAATCCTCAGACAGGATCAGGGACAAGTACAGAGAGGAAGCAACAGAGGGGTGTAAGAGGCTTGTCACTGGATCTCCACAGCACTTTCCACAACCTTTTAGTGAATTAATCATTGGGTGAATGGAATGGAAATCACATAAACAAAAATAAATCAGATGAGTACTCCGAAGATATGTTCATTTAAAATGCTTAAATATATATATGCGTCAATATTTCTTCAATGCATGCTTGCTTTCGGCCTGTTAATTCAATTCCCTCTGAACAAATCTAAATGCCACCAGCCTGTTCTGTTCCCATGAATCTTCCGTAAGACCTAACTCGTCTAACAACTGTGAAGCCCATTTTCCACATTATAGCACCACTACTGCCCGTCCTTATTCTCCAGATCTACTACTCGTTAACAGATCAAACCAGTAAGAGTAAACCAGTGGTATTTCGTCTGTCGTGTGTGTGTGTGTGTGTTTCATAGACCAGGTTTGAAACCATCTTCTTTTCCTAAATTATACTTGTCTCCTCCACTATACATCAAACAGATGTGCTGGATCTGCAATTTTGTGTGAACACTCCGCTTTGAAATAACAACGCCCATATAAAAGTATCCATACTGTTTATTTTGTATGTCTGTATACTCTATGTTCCTGTATGTGTACAACAAAAGGCTTCAGATCAATTCAGTGTTTCTTGATAACAAACAGTATGTTCTCCACATTATCTTAGCATTTCATGTGGCCAGAAAGACACACCACTTGAAAAGATACAATATGTGAAATTGAGCTTTATTTGCACAGATTTATACACCTGTTGTTGTGTTCTCTTTGTTAAAAATGTAAAACGTCTTTCCTTCTGCAGATTTTTACTTTTCTACATGATTTTATCTTTAAGATTTATTTTTCTAATTTGCTGCTATTAGGTTTTTCTCCTCTAACACAGTAAAAGTCATAGGCTTTGAGTGCGCTCCAGTAATACCTCCTGAAATGTGCACTTGGTCACTACTCAAATGTTAAACTGTTGGATTGCTGAAGGCATGGATTAAAGGAGTTTCCATATCACAGTAATGTCCTTCCAGATCCATGTGACACAGTCATGGAACCAGGAGATTATTGGGATGCAAACTTTGTGCAAATACAGTCAGAGACAGTACAAAACCCTAGACAGCACACTCAGAGACATAACCCCATCAATCGGTATCCAGGCTGGGCCACTTTGGTGTACTTAGAAGAGGGGAATAGGTAGTGATGGCCATATGAGGTTTCATTACCGTTCTTCTAGCAGCAGGATATTATGCTAGCAGTGTTAACTCAGATTTTCTTTTTCTAAAAATAAAAGCCATATTTGAAATATATAAGGCAATATAGTTAACAATCTAGTCTGTACATTTTATGTTTAATGTCCGTTCCAGTATTGTTCATGTCTGTTCTTTTTTACTGACTAGATTGTTAACTATATTGCCTTATTAATTTCAATGATGGCTTTTATTGGGATAAAGAAAATCTGAGTGCTGCCAGCATAATATCCTGCTGCTAAAATAACGCTAATGAAGTCTCGTTTGGCCATCACTAGGAATAGGCAGATCATAGGCAGAGTCCAGAAGTGTACCATCTCTGACTGTAGCACTGAAACACTACACTCTGTCTCCCTCTAGTGGGGGAAACACACACTTCCTGATTATTTAGCCAAAATGTTTTCTTGTATGTGGTTGGAGAAATATTATTATATTATCAAATAATGTAATAAATTAGTAATATTCCAGTGTATGTAAATACATTGCTAATATAACACATTTTAACCTTTATATGAATACCATATCGACACTGTTACAGAAGCATTTTTGCCATGTGGGTCTGTAGGTGTTCATATTTACAGTGCAGCTACAGTTATGGATTTTCTGGAATCTAAGTTTAAAATGAAAATAATCTGTATCTATAGCCAGAACGTTATATTTATCAGGGCTATCATTCACTGTCTAGAAAGGTTTGTTGTAAATGAGAGGCAAATCCTCAAGTAAGTTATATTCTGACTCAGGGTGGCAAACCCTCTTCCTAGAAAGATAAAACCCTCCTGTATGGTTCTGGTCTATCCTATCAGAACGATATAAGCCACAGCTCTACCAGACCTTGTTTAGCAAAATCAGGTATGTTTCTCTGGAGTAGTTCTCTTTTATAGGGGGAGTACTGTGAAATGGGAAACATTCAATAACAACACATAAATGTAATCTTTTGCTACTTTTGCACATTTTCTTAACCACCCAAACAGACATCCCTGTTTTAATTTCAGCACTTTTGGTGTGAACAAATCGTATCTTATCTTGACATATTTCTCACCTGTCTCATCTCTCTTTGCTCTCTTTTCTCTTTTTGTCTCTATCAGATCCTCTCGTTCTCTCTTAACCAGCCCCTGTTCATTTTTCATCCATATAAAATAAAAAAACTAACCAGTCTATCTTCTGTTTGAACCAATCTACTACCGTAGGTGTCTTTCTCTCCATGCATGACTGACTGCTTGGATTAAAATATCATACGTAAACTAAGATAGTAAACCTAACACCAATCTGAGAAACAGAATAAATTAAATGAATTTTGCCAAGATCTTGGATGGAATACATATTAAATCAATGTTGTATTTTTGTTCAGATCAAATGTATTATAAGGTATGTGGTTAAGATGTACACAATAAAGACAGAACACAGTCAACTGGTTATCTGGGTAATTTGTAATTTGTCTCAGAAACAGTCTTATTAGGTAACACTTCGTAGCTTTAAATGTCATTGTTTGGACAAATGAAACATTGTCATGGTAGTCAGTCCGAACGGTTGTATGACTGGGTCCAACAGGGCTTTAATGATCGGTAGTTGTGACCATTTACAATTCAGCTCTTATAGCTTCTACACCTGAAGTCCACTGAGAGCTAAACCTAGAGGGCAATAAATACGGATATTTGAAGGAAAATATACAACACTGTATCTAAAAAAGTTGGGACGCTGTTTAAAATGTAAAGAAAAACTGAATTCAATGATGTGCAAATCATTTAAACCCTATATTCAATAGAAAACAGTACAAATACAATGTTGAAATTGAGAAATGTTATTGTTTCTTGAAAAATATATGCCCACTTTGAATTTTATGCCAGTAACACATTTAAAAAAAGCTGTGACAGGGCAACAAAAGACTGAAAAAGTTGTGTAATGCCAAAAAAAAACCCAGGAGGAACATCTCACAACTAATTAGGTTAATTGGCAACAGGTCAGTAACATGATTGGGCATAAAAAGAGTGGGGTTCACCACTCTGTGAAACACTGCGCAGGCAAATAGTGCAACAATTCAAGAATAACATTTCTCAACGCAAAATTTAAATCATCTACAGTAGATAATGTCATTAAAAGATTTTGAGAATCCGAAGAAATCTCTTCACGCAATGTACAAGGCTGAAAACCAATATTGGATGGCTGTGATCTTCAGGTCCTCAAGCGGCACTGCTTTAAAAACAGACAGGATCCTGTAGTGGACATCACTGCATGGGCTCAGGAACACTTCCGTCTGTGAACACAGTTCATTGCTGCATCCACAAATGCAAGTTAAAAATCTACCGTGCAAAGAAGATACCATATATAAACAAGATCCAGAAACACTGCCGCCTTCTCTGGGCCTGAGCTCATTTAACATGGACTGAGGTGAAGTGGAAAACTGTCCAGCAATCTGACAAAACAATATTTAATATTCTTTTCGGGAATCATGGACGCCGCTTTCTACAGGCTAAAAAGGAGAGGGACCATCTGGCTTGTTACCAGCACACAGTTCAAAAGCCAGCATCCGTGATGGTAAGGGGGTGCATTAGTGCACATGGCATGAGTGACTTGCACTTCTGTGAAGGCACCATTAATGCTGAACAATATAAACAGGTTTTGGAGCAACATATGCTGCCATCCAGATGGCATCTTTTCCAGGGAAGGCCTTGATTATTTCAGCAAGACAATGCCAAACCACATTCTGCATTTATTAAACAGCATGGCTCTGAAGTAATAGAATCCGGTTGCTAAACTGGCCTGCCTGGAGTCCAGACCTGTCCCCTATTGAAAACATTTTGCACATTATAAATTGAAAAATACAGCAAAGGAGACCCCACACTGCTGAGCAGCTGCAATCCTATTTCAAGCAAGCATGGGAGCAAGCATTGCACTTTCATAACTTCAGCAACAGCTCCCAAACGCTTAACAGAGTATTGTTAAAAGAAGAGGTGATGCAACACAGTGGTTAACATGCCCCTGTCCCAACTTTTTTGACACGTGTTGCCCACGTGTCAAAATGGGCATGTATTTTTCCCAAATAATTCTCAGTTTCAACATTTGATATGTTGTCTCTGTACTATTTTCAATTAAATAGAGATGAATGGTTTGCACATCATTGCATTCTGTTTTTATTTGCATTTTACGCAGCGTCCCAACCAGCATAGGAATTTCACGACGGCCATGGCCGTCGTTGCCCTTCGCTCTGGCTGCAATGCCCCGAAAATCAAAATAGGTCACTATATTTGTTTATTTAGGTTGTACTTATTAGCGCAGGTGATTGTGATGTTAAAAGACACTTGGTGGAATACCTTTGGTAGCTGAGGTAGCCTTTATGTAACTGTCATAGATGTAGTTTCAAGGATTAAAACATGATCATTGAAGTTTTTATGTGGAAAAACCATATTGGTAATTATACGTTATTATTCAAAGTATTATATAAAAATAGTGAACAATGTATGATTTTATGTCATGCATGGAGTTTTTCTTATCAGAAATTCAAGTTGTTTATTTGTAAGCTCCAAATCCTCTTATTTCACTCAATGGCCTTTGTGCCCTGGAATGTGGCCTTTGTGCAACATTTTTGTGACACCGAAGGCCAAATGGCTTTGTCCCTAAAATGACGAAATTCCAAGCCTGGTCCCAACAATTTTAGAAACGGGGTTGTATATAGTGTACTAGGCTCAAAAAAATGTAAGGGAACATTTAAATCGCACATTGGGTCTCGATAAACAAAATATATTAAAGATCAAAATCTTTAAGCCAGCTGTCCCCACCCCCAGTCCCTTTCTCTCTCTTTTTTGGCTGCTGTTGTTTAGACATACATACACTTCGGACCTGTTGCAATTCATAAAACATTTAGGGCCGGTTTTGCAGATTAAGCCCAGTCTATGACTTAATAATCTAGTTCAATAGAAAACTCCAATGAGATTGTTTTTTAGTCCTTGACTAGGCTTAATCTGGGTCTGTGAAACCGGCCCATAGACTACATAGACATTGGACGCCTTTGACTACAGAACCCATTAGATAGACACTTTACACACGTCGCAGCAGAAGAGAGCCTTTCGTGTCGTGTTTCATGTGGATATGTAGGCCTGTGCTTTGTCCGTGTCTTGTCATTTGGTGGTCTGCTGTGTATAGATTTGGTTATGTCCAGTTGTTAATGTTCTAGTGTTGTCTCATATTTATCAGTCTTTGATTATTCCTTGTTTGTCCCATGGGAAAAGTGACAGCCCCTTGGGAGTGTTTAGGCAAGAGGCCCTTGGGCATACATACACCTATTCAGAACCTCTGTCTATATACCATATATTATATGGTATATAGACAGATGTTCTCTATGGGTGTATTTATGGTATATGGTATATGCTATATAGACCAGGGTATATAGGCTATATAGACAGAAAACCTCTGGAAAAAGTAGGGTCAATTTCCAATGGAAAAAAATATCCAATCAGAATTTTTCTTTGGTAGTATCCTGGTAGAAATGATCTAGCAGTGCTCAACGCTCATTGGCTAGGCCCTCAGGTTTTGAATAGACGGCACCAGCCAACGTCATTGACATTGACTTCAATTAAACCAGCATTTTGGAATGACAGTAGAATCAACCAATCACTAATTGTCTTGTTATAGGTGGGACAATTGTATGAGGCCTCAAGGCCCTCTAGAGTGCCTAAGTACACAACACCAACTCAGAGCCAATAGTGAGCCTTATCTTGTTTTCTCATCCTTGAGCCCGCTTGAGCATAGTGAGCTAGCTTTTTGGAGTGAGAGTACTGTAATAAGGATGGCGATGGCCTGGCTGTCAGCCCTGGCTTTGATCTCAATTAAAAAATAACTTATTTCGGATTCAAAATTAAAAGACAACTAAATGAACCTGCCATTATCCATTTAATTAAGGACAGGAGAATAGACTTCTCTTATAAATGATAATCATAAGGGTGAGTGGACTTTTGTTTTTAATCCACAGCTTGCTTTTTTGTTGCTATATAATTTTGAATACAATGTGTAAAATATTATTTCAACTTTAGATTACTGGTTGCGTGATAAAAACAAAGGCACATTAATGCATTTCTTGTTGTGGTGCATGTTTTTTTGTTGCCTGCTGGACATCCAATACAGCTTTTTTTCTCTCTGACAGAATATACTGTCTGTGGTCTTCAAACAATGTGAGTAGTTGTGTGTTTGAGCAAGTGTTTCTTTGAAATGGCACAATGATATTTTCTTCTAACGTGGTTCCTGGTATCAATTTTTTAAACTGTTGTGTACGTCTGCTGCCTTTAGTGTTAGAAACAGCCGAGGTGTGGTTTAGGACCGCTTAACTCTGTCATAAAAGAATGGCTTCTACATAGGTCTGCAAAAGAAAGGTCTC
The DNA here is from genome assembly GCA_016801175.1 of Esox masquinongy. Lineage (NCBI taxonomy): Eukaryota > Metazoa > Chordata > Actinopteri > Esociformes > Esocidae > Esox > Esox masquinongy. The sequence goes on from JACXGI010007864.1 coordinate 8,556, forward strand.
AAGTGCGCTGTATACACAGGCATCCGAGTCCTCTATGTATGACGTCAGATCTTTTTCGCTACTGAGGGCCTAGCTCCAATAGTCACGGTTCGCCACTGTTACAGACACACAAGGTGACATACACGGGTGAAAATGGCAATTAAAGGTGAATTTCCCACACCTGTGGCTTGTTAAATTGCAAATAGAGTCTGTATATAAATACTCAACGAGTTTGTTAGCTCTCATGTGGATGCACTGAGCAGGCTAGATACTGAGCCAGGGGGATCAGAAAAGAACTGTCGAAAGACCTGTGTAACAAGGTAATGGTTATAAAGATGGAAAATGATATAAAAAGATATCCAAAGCCTTGCAAATGCCAGTCAGTACTGTTCAATCACTTATTAAGAAGTGGAAAATTCGGGGATCTCTTGATACCACGCCAAGGTCAGGTAGACCAAGAAAGATTTCAGCCAAAACTGCAAGAATTGTTCAGGATACAAAGAAAAACCCACAGGTAACCTGAGGAGAAATACCGGCTGCTCTGGAAAAAGACGGTATGGTTGTTTCAAGGAGCACAATACGACGACACTTGAACAAAAATGAGCTGCATGGTCGAGTTGCCAGAAAGAAGCCTTTACTGCGCCAATGCCACAAAAAAGCCTGGTTACAATATGCCCGACAACACCTTGACACGCCTCACAGCTTCTGGCACACAGTAATTTGAAGTGACGAGACCAAAATAGAGATTTATGGTCACAACCATAAGCGCTATGTTTGGAGAGGCGTCAACAAGGCCTATAGTGGACAGAATACCATCACCCACTGTGAAGCATGGTGGTGGCTCACTGATGTGTTAGGGGTGTGTGAGCTCTAAAGGCACGGGGAATCTTGTGAAAATTGTTTTCAGAAAATACTGGCAGACAATTTGTATTCTTCTGCCCGAAAGCTGTGCATGGGACGCTCTTGGACTTTCCAGCACGACAATGACCCTAAGCACAAGGCCAAGTTGACCCTCCAGTGGTTACAGCAGAAAAAGAGAAGGTTCTGGAGTGGCCATCACAGTCTCCTGTCCTTAATATCATCTGGGGAGATCTCAAACGTGCGGTTCATGAAAGACGACGACAAAAAGACTTTGCATGACCTGGAGACATTTTGCGAAGACCAATGGGCAGATATATCACCTGCAAGAATTCGAGGCCTGCAGGACAATGGGTCATGTTACAAACCAACCATCATCTCAAGGTCTCCAGATCTAAATCCAATACAGCATATTAGGAATGAGGAGGAACAGCAGGTTCATCAGTCTAGTAAGCACTTCCCACCATCCCTGGGAAGCTTTCACACTAAAAATAATGGCCTATGCTATACAGGTATTTTTCCTTCTGTGATATTTCTACTACCGGAGCACAGTACACACGTTACTTAGTGTCAATTTAGTTTCTTCACCATATGTTCACCAGGCTTTAAAAAATTATTTTCTAGGACTTCATGCTAACACGCATTATTTAGCATCAACGCTGGTCTTAATCAGTGACTTCACCAAATATTCACATGGCCAAAATTCAGCCAACCGTGTCACGGTGTCATGAGTGTTAGAAATGATGCATAGACACTTGCAATGAGTCTTTATTAGCATGAGTATTCCAAACATTACAGCGTTCACCATGGGAGAATGGATTGATAGTCGTTTTTGCCAGAATACAGAGGAGGCGGTCAAGACCATGGTCACTAAGCCAACCAGATGTCCTCAGACCACTAACCAGTCATCTCCGATCACATGTGTATTCCTATATTTTACCCCTTAATAGTATTGTTTCAGTGTCGGCTCATTCTATCCATGGGTCTAAGGACAGTCACATGCAGATTTAAAGTTACCTTTCATGCCCATAATATCACGCCCATTCTGAGGAAGACACTTATTCAGAGGCAGACATGCCCATTTAGACCCAGACACACCCACCCTGGGCTTCAACTATCAGCCTGTTCTCCAAACTGGGTGCTGGCTGTCTCCCCTTTAAACCATTTATTCAAATTGTGTTGTTGTTGGATGTATCTATTTAAATCTATGGGCACCTCTTCCCATTCCAAATCCAGTCACCAATATGACAGCTCAACTGATGACTGAAAACAAACATTTTTCATTAATATTTTGATTAATTATAGTATTCTAAATAAAGTGCATTATGTTTTACCTTTGATAAACATTTGATTATAAACTATGTATGACAAATACAATCTATTTGTGATTTTAAAGTGTTTTTTATGGTTGCATAGTTAAGAAATACAGAACTAAAATAATCAACATGGAACAAAATCACTTCTTCCATTTACTTCGTGTTGTTAGAAGTTACTAAACAGTAATTTAACAAAAAATCAATATAATCAACATCCTTAATTTTCCTCACTTTACTGAATATTACCAGAAATTACAGAAGGTTAGTTTTCATATCACCCCAGATAAAGTTTAAGTAAATATGTTGTTTAAAAAAACTCCTCATAATGTGTCCTGAAAAAATCTAATTCTGTTAATCATTAAACACACTTGTCATTTAGGCAACAGTTTAAGATGTAATGGACTCGAGGCCAATGGTAGGACAGGAGACACCAGTAAGATGAAGCTGCCTGTAGAAACTGATCTAAAGTCAGTTTTGTGTTTCAATCAGTAATGGTTAAGATGAGGCTTTCAGATCTGTTCCTAAGGCAACCTCCCCCTTACTCCATGTCTCCTGTCTCCTCCCCCTGATTCAATGCTGCTGCCCTAATGGTCAGTTGGGAGAAGTGTGTATTTGACCTTTGACCTTTTGGATCTGTAGATGACCACTCCACACACTAGAAGACAGCCAGCGATGAACACCACCATGTTCAGGTTCAGAGTTACATGAGAACCTAGAGAAGGAAAATCAAGTTATTTTAAAGTAGATTGCCTATACTAAAATTTGTGTTTTTTAAATACGAATGTGCTCCACACGCTAAATGGTAACTCAGCTATTAAGACACTCTAGTCCATAACAATGGGACAAAACCAAAATAAATTGAATGTATGTTGCAAGCATCATCTCTAGAATGGTAGGCATTATGTCTACCGTATGGGAGGGGATGGAAAAGAGTTTTGATGGGCCTGAACTGGAAATTGGAAAGTCTGATCCAATTGTTGACAGTCAAAGGCAGTAATTCATCTGTGTGTCTAAGAACAGAGGAGGATAAGGGAGAAGGGAATGGGGTCGAAGAGGCAGGTTGTTAGGCGAAGAGACATTACTACTTAACACTAGAACCGCCAGGCCTTTTTGACCCCCAGTATCTGCAAGAGCAGAACGTTTGGCATCATTAACATACAAATCGTCCCTATTATGGACATTCTCCTCAGCAGCATCACCATCCAGTTAGAGCATCAGTTCATCTACTAGGTCGTTATTAAAACTATATAGAATAGTCTAAAAAATTATGAATTATAGTATTTGTTTGTTTTAAAGGGTTAATAAATTTGAAAAATACAAGAATGTGCTTGTATTGAAGGTCTCATCATAAGAAAATAAATGACAAAAAAAATAATACGTATAGAAAAAGACGAGGTCCGACATGAATAGGCTGTGAACGGCAGGTTTTTGCAGGTCTCTCCCAGGGGTTGTAGTGGGGCTATGGGGTTGATTTCAACGGCAATGGATTTTTCTATAGGTAACATGCATAAGTGAAAACCCGAGAGGAATTAATAGACAAAGATGAGGTCCGAAAACATATCGTTGGAATTTCGTTTTGTGTGAATAATTATTTACCCTAATACATTTGTGGAATTTTACTCTTCAGTAAAATAATCTGAGAAAATTTGAAGAGAGACGATACGATGTGTATGGGATTTAGTTTTTGTTTCGTTTTATTTTAATATCTGTTTTATTTTAATTACAAACTCAAACGCCAAAGGGCGTAGGCATTTGGTGGTTCTGGTGTCAAAGGATTTGATCTGGAAAGCGTAGGGGGGAAAGCAGGAGAGATTAGAAAGGGAAGAATGAGGAGTGTGACGGCGAATGACCATCTGGGTCATGGTTGAGAGTTTCAAGCTGAACAAGAGAGAATGATGGAGATAAAAGAGTGACCAGAGACCTGGAAGGAGCAATGAAGTGGAAAGAAATGCACTGAAGGCAGATGGCTAAAGGCTGAAGACACCCTGAAATATAAGCCGTTATCAGGGAATTAGCTTATCAAGGTGTCAAGCTCATTCAGGAAGTTGATTATCACCTGGTAGATGAAGGACAAAAATGTTAAGCTTATATGAAAGAATGGAATTCAATGGAATACATACACAGGTGAAGAAGAGAAAGAGAAAATATCCACTTTGGAGAAATTATTAGTCCTGTACGAAAAGCGATAGACCACATCTCCATCAGGACCAAAAGGTCAAGGGCCTGAATAGCCGCAAAAATGATCTGCTAGTCCACGACAGATTGTCGGCTCCAAATTTTGACAGGGACCAGGTATTTTTTGTTGGGTTGTTGGACGGAGAACTAAAGTGTAGGGCCCGAGTTCGGGAGTGTCTGTTACAACTAAGGATAGGGACAGAAACAGGTATAGAAAAAAAGGGATAGAAAACAAACACATTTTTGATAAACTCAACGCAGTTTGGTTAGGCCGAGGAACATATGACCTTCGAGTCATCACTGAGTCGCTGGGCATAATTGACTTTCCTTTAGACCCGGGAACACACACCATTTTACTGTATGGTTTGAGTTAAATGACCTACACCTTATGGGCGCTTATGATAACTGATATAGGCACATTCACATACGTAAATCGAAGTGACCAGACAGTCACTGAGTTCCGGGTTGCTACACCGTCCTTTGTCTTCTGGACTTGACTGATGAGGAGCATTGAGGATAACGTAGGCCGTGAAACATACAATCTTTTAAATGTTTGGATTGAGACAAAAGATTAGCTACCTTTACTAAGAACTTCCAGCATATCATGGTCATTGAGGTTTGTGTATGTTTACAAACAATATGGAGTCAGATTAGTAGATATTAAATGATCACGCAGGTCATTGATTCTCACTCTGCATTAATTCTTCCTACCTGTCGACTTAGATGGGGTTTACCTCATTCCCCCATTCTACACCAGGCCTTTACTGAAGCTGTGTTTATTTATTGTTTGTTTGTGGGTCTTTCTGACTATTTTTATCTTCAGCAAGTGAAATGCATGCTTGATCAGGTGGAGATCTGGTGATTGAATACTGCAGAATACTGTATTCCACTTCTTTGCCTTAAAAACTCTTGGGTTGCTTTTGCACTAGGTTTTGGGTCATTGTACATCTGTATAGTGAAGAGCCGTCCAATCAACTTCACTGAATTTGGCTGAATCTAAGCAGACAATATATCCTTAAACCCTTCAGAAATCATCCGGCTGCTTCTTTCTTCTGTCACATCATCAATAAACACTAGTGACCCAGTGCCATTGGAAGCCATGCATGCCCATGCCATCACACTGCCTCCACTGTGTTTTACAGATGATGCAGTAGGCTTCGGAGGCTTCATGAGCCATTCTAAGCCTTCTCCATACTTTTTTCTTCCCATCATTCTGGTACAGGTTGATCTTAGTTTAATCTGTCCAAAGAATGCTGTTCCAGAACTGGGCTGGCTTTTTTAGATGTTTTTTGGCTAATTTTGGCTAAACGTCTAATCTGGCCTTTCTATTCTTGAGGCTAATGAATGGTTTGGACCTTGCGGTGAACCCTCTGTATTTGCTCCCGTGAAGACTTCACTTTATGGTTGACTTGGATAATGATATGCCTAACTCCTGGAGAGTGTTCTTCACTTGGCTGGATGTTGTGAAGAGGTTTTTCTTTACCATGGAAATGATCCTATGATCATCCACTATTGTTGTCTTCCGTGGACGTCCAGCCCTTTTTGTGTTGCAGAGCTCACCAGTGCATTATTTTTTCTTAGAACATGCCAAACTATTCATCTGGCCACTCCTAATGTTCCTGCTATCTCTGTGATTGATTTTTTTTGCAGCCTGAGGATGGCCTGTTTCACTTGCATTGAGAGCTCCTTTGACTGCATGTTGTGGGTTCACAGCAGCAGCTTCCAAATGCGAATGCCATACCTGGAATCAACTCAAGACCTTTTACCTGCTTAATTGATGAAATTACAAAGGAATACCTCATTCCTGTCCATTAAACAGCTTTTGAGTCAACTGTCTAATTACCTTTGGTCCCTTGAAAAAGAGAGAGCTACAAATTAAAGGCCTGTAATTCCTAAACTCTTCCTCCAATTTGGATGTGAACAGACTCAAATTAAAGCTGAGAAACTGCACTTAACACTAGAACCGCCACAGGGTAAATTTTACCCGTAGCCGTTTTTCAATTGTACATAACTAAGTTTGAATAAAATATTGAAGTCCTCCAGCCTTTGACTTTTTCTAAAATTGTGTTGTGTTGCGCTCCCTATTGTTAAATATATTCAAGATCAATCCAGATAAAAAATATGGGAATTTATACCTATAACCGCCACGGGGTAAATTTTACGTATTTTCGCACGGTTTATGTTTAAAAATTCTAATTAACTAGACAACGGCATTCAATGTTTATGTTTAATCATAAACCACGCGAAAATAAATGTATATATATGGTCTAACAGTTAGAGTGTGTGATCTGAGGTAAATCCTAACAGCTATTTACAATGGATAAGAGACAGAGATTTATGGATGCCAAAATGGCATTTGAGTTACTAATGGAAATCAGTGATGAGTACCGCGCGTCTCCGTGCCACTCGCTGGTATAGAAGAGCATAGCAGAATGACTTGCATGGTGAAGGCCCAATGTAAGCAAAATAAAATCTTCAACATGTGTCTGAAGTGCGGCAAAGCGGTCTGTGGAAAATGCACAGTCAAGGTGCTAAATGTCTGTTCGAAGTGTGTTTGAGTAGCCTATTCATGTGTTAAAAATTCTCACAAACGTTCATTGTGTGTAAAAATTAACAAAAAATGATTTTTTTGTCAGGTTAGCGTTTATTGTTTTAGGCTTTTAGCTTATTTGGTCATTGCTTTGGCCATAATTACTGTCACGGTCCCGCTGGTGCAGCCTCACATTTATTTAACATGTCCCGGAATCACATCGTTTGTTCTTGATTTTTCACACAGCCTCATCGTTTGCTTCATCGCTGTATGTTCCCATCTGCTTCCCCTACCTTTGTCATAATCTATTGTTGCTTGTAAATGTCAGCGCTTTTTATCTGTATATGAGTAGGCCTAGTGCGTTCGGTGTTTTGAATTAAATCGAACATCGAATAAGTAACCTTTGCGTCTGGTTCCTCCTTTCCACCACCATTGTTACACTTAGCCTACTCTGTTTTCAGGATTATATATTCTGCGATTTGATATTATAAATAAATTTAATGGTTACCTCAAGGTTTTTGGTGATGTTCACTCCACTCATCGTAAATTATAAATTAAACTAAATTAGGCGATTAGTGATTAGATACCTAGATTATAAAACAAATCACCAAAACACAGGTGATGATTAAACAAACTAATTTCTTGACTTGAGACATAATTTTGTGAAGACAATGCCTTAATACAATTACAGAGTACATTACTTGTTGAAGAATTGCGACAGCCAGGAGCAATCACGCATGGGTACATTTGACCCTTGTTGGTGGTTTTACGTATAAAGCAATCCCCGGCGGTTCTAGTGTTAAAGCCTATATTCATTATACAAGATACTTCAATATATTTTGGTAAACGGTGGCTCGTCTGTTGGATCGGACCGCACAGGCCAGTCTTTGCTGCCTTTGTTCATCAATGAGCCTTGGCCGCCCTGTCGGCGGTTCACTGATTTTCCTTCCTTGGACCACTTTTGACAGGTGCTGACCACTGCAGATTGGGAACACCCCACAAGGGCTGCAGTTTTGGAGATGCTCTGACCCAGTTGTCTAGCCATCACAATTTGGGCCTGGTCAAAGTAGCTCAGATCCTTACGTTTGTCCATTTTTCCTGCTTCTAACACATCAACTTTGAGGGCAGAATGTTCACTTGCTGCCTAATATATCCCACCCACTGACAGGTGCCACGATAACGAGATTATCAGTGTTATTCACTTCACCTGTCAGTGGTCATAATTTTATGGCTGATCGGTGTATATTATATATACAAACACACACAAATACACACAAGTAGACTTGTCAACATTTACGATTGGTCATATGGGACAAACACTGCCCCTTTTATATGAACTCGCTCGTCGCTAGATTGGTAAAACATGGGTTGATTTAACAAACTGATTACCACCGTCGTGACACCGCTTATGCGGGATTGAAGTTGTGAGGCTTAGCGAAACCAGGTAACGAAAAGAAATCCTGGGCATGTTGAACTTGCTTGGTATTTTAAGCCTCAGGACTGTTAGGATTACCTTGGCTGTCAGCATTTCTCCTCACACTCAAAGGACCCTGGGAGATGTAGTGTGAGGTGGTCTGCAGGACGGCCTCTCTCCGACGGCGACTGGTGCTGCCGATGCAGCCCTCAGCACAGCGGGTGTTGGGGTTCCCTGCCTCACACAGGATAACTGAACAGCTGATGTACACCTGGAGAGGTCAGAGGTCACAGTCATGCACAATGTTTGATAAGAATTCCTTGAGTCAGACAAGGTCCATGTTAGTTGAGAGTATAAATAAAATGTGATTATCTGTTCTGAAACTTTAGGTTGCAGACATGACAAGGACACAGTGCTCTACTGACTCCATAGTAACCAGGATGTTTTTCTGGGGGCTGTTATTTTATCATGAAAATATTAGCTGGAGTGTTAAAGCACCTAATGTTAAGGTGAGGTCCAAAGCAGAACAAAAGGGGATGTTGACGAACTGACATCATCAGTCACACATTTGGAAAGACTGAGGTCAAAGTATGATTAAGAGCCTTAGACCTATGCTTTTTACCAAACTTCAGCAACATTAATTCTGTGGGGTTTAGTCATGAAAGAGTAAGGGGTTTTAATCCAGGTGAAATTTCACTGGAGAAGTGAAGGTCCCCGTAAGTTAAACTTTCACATTTCTTGAAAGGTGTATATGTAATCGCAAGGGTTTGAATTGCTGACAAGAGGAAAGAACTTGAATACTAAATTTAATCTTAGAGGCATCACAGCAAAAACAGTTTTGTGCACTAAAGCAACGCAACAAGATAGTCAATGTATCCTCAATGTCTGGTAATACATGTGCAATGACAGCTACTAGGTTTAATCTTTGAGGCCTCCCTAAAATGACACGAGAAACAAGACACAGCATGCATTTTATCTTCATGTGGCCCTAATTGTTTTTAAGAATGGATAGTATTGTAATGATGTTGTGTGATTTGTTGTGTAAATTCTATCACCATGACAATGCTGGAGAGCTATTAGGATGGTAACGGTAACCGGGCCGATTCATACATTGAAGCTTAAAGATTTGATTGGCGTCTAGAGCTCTCAGTAACGAAAAAGTGAAACTTAGTCTGAATTGCCTGATAGCTTGTGTAATACTTTGAATTATGACTACTTGGCATTTGTCCTGACGCTAGGGTCCAACCAGGTTAGAAAATACTAACATCTGGTAACTTAACCATCACTTTAATGTGGGGCGATGGGGCGATCATTTTCCCTTTGACATGAGGACTACATTCATTGTGGTATTGTGTTGGAAGAGGAACTGTTGTTTTAAACTTATTTCTTAAAGAACTTGCCCTATGTCTTTCTTCATTACGTGATGCTGTGACCTGCCAGGTTTTTACTTAATTCACTGGTTTTGGTGATTGTTGTCATAAGGACCCGCAAACAGGAAGTAGAAGTGCGGGGGGTGCAGCTGACGGCATTCCAGAAGTCACCGTGCATTCAGTACCTGCTAAATTCCATCAAGCGATTAACCTTTACCAGCACCTTTTACCATGCTGAAAACATCTTCCCACCATTGTCTTTGTGAACTAACGCAGTTATGTCTTTGTATTTTCTTATCTAGAACTGGCCTTGCTACTTTGAACAGTAGGATACAGCATAATTCCTACTAATGAGTCGTGTAGTTGATTCACTCAGCTATTTTATAATGTGTACACCAAATGTACATTGCTTTATCTAAGTACATCGGCTGACTGAAACAAACTAAAATGTAAAAACATATGTAGCCTTCAATAATACATAATGAGAACATATACTGGCTCATGACTACTTAGAAGAATGGATTTTCAATCAAATCAAGCAGCTGTATGTTTTATAAATGTTGACCTGTATCACAAATTAGACTGAATAGCATTGAAATGTAGGCCTGTTGGCAGTTAATCAATTTAAACCAATGATTAAAAGTTTCCTGAACCTTTTATTGGACTGGTTTAGATGTTCTACATTTTGGGTTTAACCCTAAATTAGCACACCTGAATCAAATAGCCAAAGACTTTATGATGAATTGTCTAATGAAATCTGTTGCGATGTTTTAGGATTGAAAGGAAAATATGAAACTTTAGAGGATGCCCTGAATCAAACCAATTTGTTCAAGTGTAGGTACACTAGAATGTCCTCTGTAAATGTACATTTCACACGTTACTGTTGCTTAGTGACAGGCTGGTTTATACATATGAAACAATGTCAAACACACAGTCAACAAAGTCAAGCAATGCAGGTACCCACCAATCCATCTAACTATATTTACCTGGTCATGCAACCCAATGAATGTGAACACTTCCATTCCAAAACGAAACTGAGATCTGGAACTGGGGTAGATCTGAACAGTGTCATCATTCTTGCAGCTGGGAGTATACAGTAAGTTAGTGGATTCAAGTGAACTTGAAATTAAACAATTGAAAGCAAGAGGCTGTGATGTACAGCTCCGGAAAAATATAAGAGACCACTGCACCTTTTTCTTTCCTTTCCAAAAAAGTTGAAAAGGAAAGTTTTGAGTGAGGAACAGAAGCGATCAATTTGCGGTGGTCTATTAATTTTAACCATTCTGTTCCTCACTCAAAACCTAACATATACACCAGTAAACACAGTCTTAGTGTTCCTGACCCATATACACCAGTGAGCACAGTCTTAGTGTTCCTGACCCATTCTGAATGATGCTGTAGTGAATGGGGTCATCAGGATTGTCTGTTGGTGTGGCCTGGCAAGACTCCACAAACATCTCTGTGTTTGGGACGGAGGTTGTGGACGTGATCTCCATGTAGACCATCTCCTTTAGATCCACCTGGAAGAACAAGAATCACATCGATATATACTGATCTAAAGTCACCTTTATAGTTTTACTATTAGAGTGATTATTTCCTTACACTGACGGCAAGTCAGTTGTAATATTAGAGGGATAATGTTGCCCATAGTCACTGATCTAAAATCAGTTTTATAGTTTAAATCTCTAAGGTCTTTGGGATTTTGGTGTTTTTTGGGGTTTCAAATGGTTCCCTTTGATACAAACACACCTCCACTGGATAACTAGCTCGATCCACCATGCTGTTGAATAGACTGCTGTGGAAGAACTCAAACTGGTAGGTGAACTTCCCAAAGCCCTTCTCACTGAAAATGTATGGGATCTTGTGGACCAGGAACTCCAGGCTGACGCTGCCCTTCTTGGGGAAAACGCAGGACAACTCAACCTCCACCTGTTGTTCCCTGGTGATGACACCACTGGAGTTGTCAAAGGATATGATCACATTTCTGAAGATCAGGTTGTCTCATTCCTCCTGAAAAACAATACATTTAGCAATGATTGAGAAGGGAAAATATTTGGTATTCAGAAGTCAGTTAAGGGCAAAGATGTGCTTGTAAGACATCAGAGCAGTTGACAGTTCTTGGGTTACCATAAAATGGTGGAGCAAATGGGCTGTGCCCTGAGGAATGCTGGAAAAAGTTTCCGTGATACTCCTTCTATAGCAAATCCGAGTGGCATTTTGGGTGCTGTGATGGCAATTCCATCGTATAGAACACTTATTAAGGATGGTAAGACAGAGATCAAAATGCTCCTAAACACAATTTATTACAGATTATTATGTAATATTTGCATGACTTGTCCTCTTACTTATGACACCACTAACATATCTTGCATTCTTCCTACTTCACAAAATACAGGTTTGTTAACTTTCTAAATAGCCCAATACTAAACCAGCAATTCTCTACTCCCCTACACATCTGTCGAAGTCACTAATACATTAGTTAAACAAATTTCTATATCAGAGCCTACTTGTGAAACCAACATCAAACTTGCTGCTGCTAACAAAAAATAATGCTAGCTTCCTCCAAAAAAAATAATGTACATTCAATGCAAAGGAATGTTCTGAATGTGGTTTCTGACCTCCAGCTGGGTGCCACAGGAGTTGAGGTTCAGGGTTCTGAAGATGTGAGTGCTGTTGGAGTTCAGGCTGCAGGACGGGTCACTGAGACGCAGGTGGTTTGCATAGAGCCCCGAAATGGAGGACTTCTCCACAGACACCGTCATGCTGGTCTCATTGCAGAACACTCTAGCAGACAAACTTTTGTTTTTCATCACTGTAGGACATAAAGAACATCATTACCCTCTCCACCATCACAGACAAAACATGATTACCCTGACCACCATCACAGACACAACATCCTCCCTTAACTACACAAACACTGAGTGAAATGAAAAAACATTGAGGCTTTAATGCTGCAGTAGATAGGAGGCTGCTACATGAACTGTGTGCCTGGAGCTAGCAAGGTATTTTCTCCGTAATCTCCTTCCCTCAACTACACTCAACTGTCCTCTCAAACATTTTCTGCAACACCTTCCTGGTTTCTACGAAATACGATCTTTCTGACAATGCAAGAAAAATACCCTAGCTAACTGTCGGATTGAGTCCTACTGTCTGACATCTGACCTGTGCTCAGCCACTCAGCCAATTGTGCTGACTGTTGCCTACTGGTTTGCCAGACGCTAAATATAGGCTATTATAACAACAGAAACATTTAGCAAGTAATTACAAAAATCATTATTTAAAAATGATATACACAGCTCAAAAAAATTAAGGGAACACTTAAATCACAGATTGGGTCTCGATGAAGGAAAGGAAATATATTAAAGATCAAAATCTTTCCTGTACATTGTGTAATTCGTTGAGAACAAAATGACGTAACAACGGTTAATGGAAACCAAAATCACCAACCAATTGAGGGCTGGATTCAAACCGAAAGTCAAAGTAAACAATTAAAATCACAGGCTGTTCCAACTTGTGGGAATTTCATCACAACTCGTAATGTGACTGAATAGTGTGTATGGCCCCATGTGCCTGTATGTGCTTCCGACAACATCTGGGCATGCTCCTGATGAGACAGTGGATGGTGTCCTGGGGGATCTCCTCCCAGACCTGGGTCTGGGCATCAGTGAGCTCCTGGACAGTCTGTGGCACAACTTGGTGAAGTTGGATGCTCCGATGCATAACATCCCAAAGGTTCTTAATTGGATTCAGGTCTGGAGAACGTGAGGACCAGTCAATGACATCAATGTCTTCGTCATCCAGGAACTGCCTACAGACTCTGGCCACATGAGGCCGGGCATTGTCCTGCGCCCAGAGGAACCCAGGGCCCACTGCACCAGTGTAAGGTCTGACGATGGGTCTGAAGATTTCATCCCGGTACCTAACAGCAGTCAGGGTACCGTTGGCTAGAACGTGGAGGTCTGTGTAACCCTCCAAGAATATCCCTCCCCAGACCATCACTGACCCACCGCCAAACTGGTCATGCTGGATGATGTTGCAGGCAGCATAATGTTCATCACGGCGTCTCCAGACTCTTTCATGTCTGTCACATGTGCTCAGTGTGAACCTGCTGTCATCTTTGAAGAGAATGGGGAGCTAGTGGCAGACCTGCCAATTCTGGTGCTCTCTGGCGAATGCCAATCGAGCTGCACGGTTCTTGGCTGTGAGCACAGGTCCCACTAGAGGCCGTCGGGCCCTCATGCCACCCTCATCGAATCTGTTTCTGATAGTTTGTTCAGAAACATGCACACCAGTAGCCCACTGGAGGTCATGTAGGGCTCTGGCAGTGCTCCTCCTGATCCTCCTCACACAAAGGAGTAGATACCGGTCCTGCTGCCGGATTGATGCCCTTCTACAGCCCTGTAGAAGGGCTCATCTCCTACCATCTCCTCCATGCTCTTGAGACACAACAAAACTTTTTGCAACAGCACATATGGATGTGCCATCCTGGAGGAGCTGGACTGCCTATGAAACCTGCATGGGCTGCAGTTACCGCCTCATGCTATCAGTGGTGACAAGGACACTAGCAAAACTAGAGAAGAATCAGTCAGAAAGGATGAGGAGAGAGCAATTGTCTGTGGCCACTACCTGCAAAACCATTCCCTTTTTGAGGTTTGTCTTGCTGTTGCCTCCCCAGAGTACCTGTTGTGACTTTCATTTGCACCAAAACAGGTGACATTGATTCACAATGCCTTATGCTTCCTAACTGGACAGATTGAAGTCCTTGAAGTTTAAATTACTTGGTGTTATACTGTGATGACTACCTGTTCCCTTAATTGTTTTGAAAATAAAATACACTGAACAAAAATATAAACGCAACACTTTTGTTTTTGCCCCCATTTTTCATGAGCTGAACTCAAAGATCTAAGACTTTTTCTATGTGGACAAAAGGCCTATTTCTCTCAAATATTGTTCACAAATCTGTCTAAATCTGTGTTAGTGAGCACTTCTCCTTTGCTGAGATAATCCATCCACCTCACAGGTGTGGCATATCAAGATGCTGATTAGACAGCATGATTATTGCACAGGTGTGCCTTAGGCTGGCCACAATAAAAGGCCACTCTAAAATGTGCAGTTTCAGCACACAGCACAATGCCACAGATGCCGCAAGTTTTGAGGGAGCGAAACTGCACATTTTAGAGTCTTAGATCTTTGAGTTCAGCTCATGAAAAATGGGGGCAAAAACAAGTGTTGCGTTTATATTTTTGTTCAGTGTAATATGATTCTCATGTAGCTTTTTTTTTTACAGAACAACATCGAAACACCACTGATTGAAAGGCTATATTAACTCACCACCATAGCACACAAAAGATGAAATACTGTTGTAATTCTTTGTGTTGAACCAATAATAGTTCTGATTATATTGAGCAGTGACACAAGACTGGTTCAGTCCATTAATGTGGGTCCTGTAGTTAGAGGACGTGTCTCTGTCTGACCATGTTCCATTTCTGTACAGACCGATCCACAGCAGGTAGTAAATTACACTCTGAGTAACATTTATAATGCCCCGGTACTCTGTCGGGTTCCTCACAATGGCCAGGTCTGTGTAGTGTTCTCTGCAGTAACTCTGAGCTTGATACCATGTTGACCACTGAGAAACCAGTACGAAGTTCTGAGTGGCATTTTCTCTCCCTGGAAAAAGTAACAATGTTTTTGAGTAATTCAGGAAAGTTGTGGCTCATAGGATTAATTCAGTATTACATTAAAATCTGTCATTTCAACTCCCTTAACTGCATTTAATGATGAGAGAATCTAGTTGCTCTCTAACCTGCTGTTGTTTGTTTTGGTATGTTTCTTACCCATATTCACCATCATAGCAAATAAAGCCATATGTGTATCAATGAGAATCACATTTACAGCTCCGGAAAATATTAAGAGACTACTGCACCTTTTTCTTTCCTTTCCAAAAAAGTTGAAAAGGAAAGTTTTGAGTGAGGAACAGAAGCATTCAATTTGCAGTGGTCTCTTAATTTTAACCCTTCTGTTCCTCACTCAAAACCTTCCCTTTTGAGTTATTTGGAAAGGAAAGAAAAAGGTGCAGTAGTCTCTTAATTTTTTCAGAAGCTGTATGTCATTACTCTTGTAGCATAGTTAAACATCTTCATGAGTATAGTCATTGTATTTAAATTGAAATTGTAAGTAATTTTTGTGAATTTACAAAAATGAGAATTTAATTGATTCTGTTTACTGTTATGTTTTGTCAATGTATTAATGTCCGTATTTATACTGTACTCACCATCATAGCAAACAAAATAGGTGTAGAATGAGTCACAACTATATCCATCCCATTTTCTATCATACGACTTCATCACCACACAGGTCTTCTGCCAGTCACTGTAAATGGACGTAGTCTGTGACCAGGGGTATCCACTTGACCACCCGTCTGAGATCCCGTCTGTCTCCGTATCTTCCAGAGACCACCTCCAGTTGCTGAACTTCAGTCCTATCCAGCCTTGTCCAGAATAACCAAGTGTAGAGTTAATCAGACAGGTCAGACTGGTATATTCCTCTGGGTCAGATACAGTAGCCAGGTCAGTGTAGGTTAGTCTGCAGTAACTCTGAGCTTCAGTCCAGGTCTTCTGCATGTTCACCAAGTGGTACTGATGAGGTAGGTTTGAGGTGAGTGTACACGGCTCTGAAAATAACAAATGAAGCAGCAGCTTATAAAACACATAGACACAACCGAGGCCATGACCACCATCACAATCACAACATCATTACCCTGACCACCATCACAGACCCAACATCATTACCCTGACCCTGACTAAATTGGCCTGCCTGCAGTCCAGACCTTTCAACCATTGGAAACCTTTAGCGCATTATGAAATGAAATATACGCCAAGGAGACACCGAACTGTTAAGCAGCTGAAATTCTATATCAAGCAAGATTGGAAAAACATTTCACTTTCAAAACTACAGCAGTTGGTCTCCTCAGTTCCCAAACGCTTATAGAGTATTGTTAAAAGAAGAGTTGATGCAACACAGCAGTAAACATGCCCCTGTCCCAACTTTTTTTACACATGTTACTGGCATCAAATTCAAAATGGGCATTTTTTCTTTCCAAAAACAAACTTCAGTTTCAGTATTTGATATGTTGATTTTTGTACAATTAAATATGGGGATAAATGCAATTGCATTTTGTTTTCATATGCATTTTACACAGCGTCCCAACTTTTTGGGAAACATGGTTGCAAATTTGGTTGACTGATAGTAGTAGGAACCTGCATTGTTAGGTTCTGTATAGCCTGGTTCTCTGTCTGTTTCCTCGCTATGGCCAGGTCAGTGTAGTGATCTCAGCAGTAACTCTGAGCATCTAAGCCTACCTCCTGTAGAGTGTTCCATATCTGTCCAATTGTTTCTTTATTTTATTTATTATTTGGTGAACATTCTTTGGTCATCCACGGTAGAGATCTGCACTGGTGTGGCAGGTCATTTGCCACTGCTGAGCTCACCAGGACTTTTTTAATTTGTACCAAAAACTTCTAATATTCACTCTAATTAAAGCTGACAGGCTGCACTAACTTCGAGTAGTTATTGCATCATTTTCATTCCAAAATGCTACAAACCCGCAAAAAACAAACAATAAATCCCGGTCCAAATACTGCTGGAGTTCAATGTACATGATATGACTTCACACTAAAACATTAAACAGACACATGAAACTTTAACTCACCACTGTAGCAGACAAATGGGAAAGTGTTTTTACAGTTCTCCGCCACGTTCTGGTAGTAAGAATAGTAGGAATAGTAATTATTGCTGATGGTTTGACCAGTGACACAGGTCTGATTCAGTCCAATAGCATCTTGACGTACAAAAGTATTGCTATAGACGCTGGAGTTTCCACTGTCTGACCATGTTCCAGTTCTGTACAGACCAATCCACACCCAGTTATAGTAGAGACCTGCATTCATTGTTAGGTTCAGTATGGCCTGATTCTCTGACTGGTTCCTCACAGTGGCCAGGTCTGTGTAGTGATCTCTGCAGTAACTCTGAGCTTGATACCATGTCATCCACTGTATTACCAGCACAAAGGTCTGAGTGGCATTTTGTCTTCCTAGAAAGAGATAAAACATTATGTCTAGATACCTGTTGTTGATAGCTGGTGTCAATTTAGTTTTAATCCTTTCCAGAATTTACTGATGAGAAAATGGAATTGTTCCAAAAGCTCCTTTTGTATATGTTGGTATTTATCTTTGTATCCATACTCAGAATCATAGAAAATTATGTTTGGAAGATCATGATCTGCCAAATTATGAAGTAATTAAAAATAAATGAATACATAAAAATAGATACATTATTACAGAAATACAATGTCAAATACTCAGCATGTGTTGCACTTCTAATCATGTCCACTTCACATTTTTAAACTGTAACTTAACCGAATTAACAAAAATTGACAGTCACCCCGCTGTTGCATTTTAAGATGTTTTTATGTCAGTATTAATACTATACTCACCATTGTAGCAAACAAAGTAGTTGTTTGTGTCACAAGAGCTTCCAAGCCATCTTCCGTAATATGGGTACATTGACATACATTCCTGCTGTCCATTAAGGTATCCGCTGTATCCATACTCCCACCAGGGGTATCCTTCAGGCCATCCTTTAATGATCCCATCTGAATCAGTATCTTCCAGAGACCACCTCCAGCTGCCATACCTCAGTCCTATCCAGGCTTGGCCAGAATAAAGACCTCTAGAGTTTAACAGACTGATCAGACTGTCCTGGTCATTTTGGTCAGATATGGAGGCCAGGTCAGTGTAGGTCTCTCTGCAGTAACTCCGAGCCTCAGTCCAGGTCTTTTGCATGTTCACAAAGTGATACTGATGAGTGAGACATGATGAGAGACTGCACAGCCCTGAAATAGACACATTAAGCAGGTGCCACATTCTGTATGGTTAAAACTCGAAAAAAAACATGATCAATTAACAATTTAAATTCCTTATTATAAGTGTTTTTTGCAGATTGATAATATGTGAAACTAAAATTACGTAATTCCTTTACTGACCTGATAACAAAATGATCAGGAACCCTGTTTTGTTCATGGCTGATCACTAAGGAGTGTAAAAGAGAAACAATGCATCAAGCTCACTGTACTGGACTTTTTGGGATCATTCGGGATTTTGACAACTCAGAACATTGTCTTCTTTCTTAAAGTCTGATGAACATGGATACCATTTTTATGTAGCCTTGTCCGGTATGTTAGAGAGTAAATGTTAAGAAAAACTGTATGGCTAACTTGCAGATGTAGTTACATTTTTAGAACATTATTACAAGACTCAAGTTAATATTGTGGCAGTTCCAGAGCAGGGCGAGGCCTACAGTAGATGAGTAACGGGTATTCAGGCATAATACCAAGCACCAGTTGGGATAATTATCTCACCGTCTCCTCCTTTAACCCACAAAGAATTAGGATTTTCAAATCCTCCTGTCACTACCTTGACATTTTGGCTTCTAAAATAGTCATCCTTTATAGGAGGAAGTGCTTTATGTTCTGGGATTGTGCAGACCCTGGGCTACATGAAGGATGTATTGAGAACACATTTTTTGAGACACTTACATGAGTAATAATGTGAAATAATCAGAACAAATGTAAAAACGCAAGTGCACATATTTTGGTTCTGTCACGACTGCAGGTAAGGACCCAAGCGCGGACTGGGAAGGGGAGAGAGAGAACCGTCGGGGACGGACTGCGAGGCGTCCTACGAATTGGTGGCGAAAGTACAGACGAGCAGCAGGCAGAGTAGTCGGGGACAGGCGAGGGATCGTAATTCCGGCGGAGAACAGACGTACAGGCAGGGCTCAGGCAGAATAGTCGGGAACGGGCGATCGGTCGGTACACGGGAAGACTGGTCGAGTAGAATGCGAGATGTGGTATGCGTGCATAAACCATTGATCCGGCAGGGAAGAAGTGGCAGGGAGGTGCATATATACGGCTGGTGATGAGGAGAGTAGGAACAGGTGCGTGAGTGGTGATTGGGAACAGGTGCGCGTATGAAGCTCAGGAGCGCGCGCGCCCGCCCCTGTGCGCGCGCGGAGGCGTGACAGTTCCCCCCCCCGACGGACGCCCCCAGGCGGACCACCTGGGGTGCCCGGCCGCCGGCGATGGAAATCCCGGAGCACCAAGGGATCTAGGATTTGGCGCCGGGGAACCCAGCAGCGTTCCTCGGGCCCATACCCCTCCCAGTCCACCAGGTATTGGTACCCGCGACCCCGACGCCTGGAGTCCAGGATTCGGCGGATCGTGAACGCAGGACTTCCGTCGATTATCCGAGGAGGGGGTGGACGAGGAGGAGGAGGAAGGAGAGGGCTGTGACGAACGGGTTTCAGGCAGGAGACGTGAAAGGAGGGATGGACCTTGAGGGACGGAGGCAGCTTGAGGCGGACCACGACCGGATTGATGATCCGATCAATAGTGTAGGGACCGATGAACCCGGGGGACAGCTTGCGTGATTCGGTGCGTAATGGTAGATCCTTGGCTGACAGCCACACTCTGTCCCCAACGGAGTAGGCAGGTGCAGGCGCACGGCACCGATTGGCATGCGTTTGGTAATTCCTGGAGGCCCGTAGCAGGTTGGCCCTGGCGCGATGCCAGGTCCGGTGGCAGCGGCGCACATGAGCCTGGACTGATGGCACCGCCAGGTCCCTCTCCTGGGTTGGGAACAGCGGGGGCTGGTAGCCAAACAGGCACTGGAACAGGGACATTCCTGTTGCTGACGTGGGTAGGGTATTGTGCGCATATTCAACCCAGGTTAACTGGGTTGACCAGGTAGTGGGGTTTGTGGAGACCAGGCACCGGAGGGTGGTTTCTAGGGTCTGGTTTGCTCTTTTGGCCTGGCCGTTGGTCTGGGGGTGAAAACCGGAGGAGATTCTTCTGCCGTGCCATCGGCGCCAATGCCAGCCTCTCCTCCGGTTTTCACCCCCAGACAGCGGACGTAAACTGTGGGCCTCTGTCGGAGACGAGGTCGGTGGGTAGGCCGAAGATGCCGAATACCTCCTTGACCAGGATGGCCGCCATCTCCTTAGCGTAGGGGAGTTTGGGTAACGGGATGAACCGAGTGAACTTGCTGAACCGGTCGACCACTGTAAGGACGACGGTGTTACTGTCCGAGCAGGGTAGACCGGTGACGAAGTCCAGTGAAAGGTGGGACCAGGGGCGTCGAGGAACAGGCAGAGGTCGTAATAGTCCAGCGCTAGGCCGGTTGGATAGCTTGTTCCGGGCGCAGGTGGGGCACGCAGAAAAGTACGCGTCCTTATACGCGGATGGCCACCAGAACCATCTACGGAGGAATGCCATGGTGCGGGCCAGACCGGGATGGCACGTGAGTTTGGAGGTATGTGCCCAGTCCAGCACCGCGGAACGAGACGCTTCGGGGACAAAGAGACTGCCGGGGGGGTCGTTTCCAGGACCAGGGTCAGGGAGGAGGGCTGTCTTTACAGTCTCTTCGATCCTCCAAAATGCATGGCGTCGGGCTCATCATTCCTCGAGCCTGGTCAGTAGGTCAGGGTGAAATTAAACTGAATGACGAACTGTGCCCACCTGGCCTGGCAAGGGTTGAGGCGTTTGGCTGAGCGTATGTATTCGAGGTTGTGGTGATCTGTCCAGACGAGGAATGGCACCTCCGCCCCCTCGAGTCAATGCCGCCACTCCTCCAGGGCAACCTTGACGGCCAACAGCTCGCAATTCCCGACGGTTGATTCCGTCCTGATACTTTTCATCGTCTGAAAGTTCAGACCCATTTTCACTATCCTTGCTCTCCATATTTTTGCCACTACTTTCGCCGTGAATGTCCGTATGGCCATTTCTTTTTTCTCAAAACAATCGCTTGCAGCTACTGAATGCGTCTTCAACACAATCTAAGTGCAAAATGACTTTCTTGGGAGCATGGTGAGTGTGACACACGCGCCTCTCCCACTGCCGCACTGGCTCACTACTTCTCTCTAGAGCGGGGTGACATGGATAGACTTTACATTGGTTGTTTTACCACAGTCTTTGATTGATTTATGGATTGCAGACTTCTAAACAACAGAATAAGATAAAGTATGATTAGTTAGGGCTGCTGCTGAAATCCTGAAGGACTAGAGGTTTTGTGAT
Organism: Esox masquinongy; assembly: GCA_016801175.1. Classification (NCBI taxonomy): domain Eukaryota; kingdom Metazoa; phylum Chordata; class Actinopteri; order Esociformes; family Esocidae; genus Esox; species Esox masquinongy. The sequence goes on from JACXGI010007864.1 coordinate 30,328, forward strand.
CGCGATTGTGGGGCTTCTGGTTTACGACAGTACACAAATGAGACGTTTGCAGCAGAATGTCCTCTTTCACATGAAAATGAAATGAAGCCTCTAACGTCTATGGTTCCGGAGCAATTAATAAAAATTTGTGACCTGGACGCGCGGGCACATCAACTAGAGGTTTTGTGACCGCGATTGTGGGGCTTCTGGTTTACGAAAGTACACAAACGAGACGTTTGCAGCAGAATGTCCTCTTTCACGTGAAAAAAGTGTCTAACTTCTATGGTTCCAGAGCAGTGAATAAAAATGTTTTTCATTGTGGGGCTGCTTCTCAGTTTGAGGATTCACGGGTGAACGGATGCGAGCATGGGAGTGCAGAGTGAAAGAAGAATGGAACACCATGGCACGCTAAGGGAACAGGAGATGCCAATCCGCGACACTTGGTAATGATGATGATATGGTAATGATGATGGTATGGTAATGATGATGATATGGTAATGACAATGGTATGGTAATTATGATGAATTGGTAATGACGATGATATGGTAATTTGATGATATGGTAATGATGATGATATGGTAATGATGATGGTATGGTAATGACAATGGTATGGTAATTATGATGAATTGGTAATGACGATGATATGGTAATTTGATGATATGGTAATGATGATGGTATGGTAATGATGATGATATGGTAATGATGATGGTATGGTAATGATGATGTTATGGTAATGATGATGATATGGTAATTTGATGCTATGGTAATGATGATGATATGGTAATGATGATGATATGGTAATGATGAAGATATGGTAATGATGATGGTATGTGTTCTTAACTTCAGTGAGATGCAGCAGTGGGCCTCTGTTGCCTTCGTCTCTGTATGTGCATCAAAGTCTGTCTGTCAGTGTGTTTGTGTGACTTTCCAGTTGTGCTATTTATCTCCCCAGATAATGAAAGTACTCTCTTAAAAATAGACTCAGATACCAGTTTGCTCACATTTCATTTCTCTCTTAAGATATCATACTGTGTCACGTCCTGGCTATGCCCCTAGCCATCTCTGCGCTGGGCTGGGGCCATAGTCAGGACAGGACAGCAGGTGGTGCCTCTAGGCACCTCTATTCATTTTGGTCTCCCCAATTGGAGGCAGGTGTAGATCATTGCCTCCAATTGGGGATCCTACTTATGTTCATGTTTGGCCACACCTGGTGTGGTTCATTTTGGTTTTATGTTTGTACATACTGCCCCATGTCACTGGTTGCTGCTTTTGTTTTGTTTATTTTGATTAAAAACATGGATTTCAGCTACCCTCGTTTCTCTGCGCCTGTGTCCCACATCCACAACTGTGACATACTGGCAAACCTGGCTGACAGATCCTGTTATCTTAGTCATTCTATATGCGGGTTCCAAGCAAAAAGAAAATGCTTAAATAAAATATTGAATGTACTTAACAAGTGTAATGTGAATTGCATGTTGTACAGACTATAAATTATATAATTATTGCAGAATTTTTATTTCCCAAAGATGTAAAACATAGATGGGACAGACATTTAGTTCGATTACATCCTCTCTCTACTGTTCTATCATCTATGGGCACTCCCTTCTGGGTGGGGTTGACCCCGTTGCTATGGATGATGTCGTGTTCCACGAACAAGCTGACTTACTATGCCCACAGTGATTGATAGGGGAGGGGTCTCTGTCAGTGAATTCATCTTTACAATACTGTAGAAGAATGTTATGTCGTCACATTGAAATAAAGATAGGCCTATTAAAAAAAATATATGGTAAGTGTCACTGATTAAACAGTAAAATACTGACTAGTCAAGATATGTTCAGCAAATTGTCAGCCTCTTACATGTCTGACAGCTCTTAAAGAAATGCGAGTTCATCTTTTGATGGTGCAATTATTTGTACAATTATGTGTCACATCTATAGCATACAATACATACATACGTCTTGGCACCATATGCGCTACGTTTAGGAATTCAAGCACAATCAAAACATGCCGCTTTACACTGTATCCTGTTTTTTCCTAAATATAGCACCTTCGAATGATCAAGGACGCACCACTTATTAAACCGCCGAAGTTCAATACATTTTGGCACCATACGCGGTGCTTTTCGGAATTCAAGCACAACAAAAACGTTACCTGGCTGCCATGGTAAAGAGGCTAGTACGGGAGCAATGTGATCACATTGATTGGTTCTATTCAAGTTTCTAGCGGCCCTATTTAACACCAACTGAAGTTTATTTTGTGTATTATCCGGGTAGCCATTGCAATAGTCTAATCTTGGAAGGACAGCATGGATTTGCTTTTCTGAATCTTTTCAGAAGGTTTTGTAAAAAACATCAATTTTTGTTTGGTGGAATCTAAAATTTATGTATAAAATTATGTTCTGTCATTCACTTCATTATTTCTGACACATGCACAATTCTGTGGCTTTGTCATGTGTAATTGAAGGGTACAGCTGTAAGTCACCTAGGCTACATATCAGCCAAAATAAACACTGGCAGGTTATCAAGCAGCATTTTCTCACAACGGTAATGGCTTGAGATAATATTTGAACCTGTAGGTTATAACAGAATGGCACAATCATAAAACAAAACATGGCAACTAAGAAAAAATTAACTGACCCCTGTTCAAAAGTCTGCATTCCCTTAGTTCTTAATAAAATGTATTGGCCCCTTTAGCATCCATGACAGCGTGCAGTCTTTTGTAATGGTTGTCTATGAGGCCCCGAATTCTTGCAGGTGGTATAGCTGCCCATTCATCTTGGCAAAATGCCTTCAGATCATGCAAAGTCCTTGGTCGTCTTGCATGAACTGCACGTTTGAAATCTGCCCACAGTGGCTCGAAGATATTAAGGTCAGGGGACTGTGATGGCCACTCCAGAACCTTCACCTTTTTCTGCTGTAACCACTGGAGGGTCAACCTGGCCTTGTGCTTAGGGTCGTTGTCGTGCTGGTTCAAGTCCAAGAGCGTCCCATGCGCGGCTTTCGTACAAAAGAATGCAAATTGTCTGCCAGTATTTTCTGATAACATGCTGCATTCATCTTGCCATCAATTTTCACAAGATTCCCCATGTCAAGGTGTTGTTGGACATTTTGTAACTGGGCTTTTTTGTGGCTGAAATCTTTCTTGGTCTACCTGACCTTGGCTTGGTATCAAGAGATCCCTGAATTTTCCACTTCTTACTAAGCAATTAAACAGTACTGACTGGCATATCCTTTTCCATCTTTATAAAGTTCCATTACCTTGTTACGCAGGTCTTTTGACAGTTCTTTTCTGCTCCCCATGGCTCAGTATCTAGCCTTCTCAGTGCATCCACTTGTGAGCTAACAAACTCATTGTCTATACACAGACACTAATTGCAATTTAAAAAGCCACAGGTGTAGAAAATCCACCTTTAATTGCCATTTTAACCTGTGTGTTTTTTTGCATGATCAGTCATATTTTCCAAGTCAATGTCAAAATTTCTCAATTTCTGCCAGGGTATGCAAACCTATGAGCACAACTGTATCTACTGACTATCAGTAAAATTTTACCAACAATATACTTACCCTTAACCATTACCCTAAACGTAACCTTTATCCTAAACCTTCTAAATCTAACATTAACCCTAACCTTAGCAAGCAGTTGCTTATCAACAAATAGTTTGTTAATTTAAATACAATCTACAGAACATCTACAGATGGAAATTGGGACTCAAGGTACAATGTAACCACATTTTCTCAGCGTAAGGGCAACACTTCACAGAGCTGTGTTTTTGTGAGCTGGAAACAGCTCAGGAGTTTGTGCCTCTTCTCAGTTTCCTAATGTGGTTTGAGGTCAAGGGTCAAGAAAGGTGGATTACTTAAAGATATAGAGATTCCAGATAGAAGTTACAGATACACAGACTACAGATAGAGGACTCCATTATTTTAATTTTAGTAATTTATCCAGAGCGACTAAGTGCATACATTTTCAAAATCGCAAACTGCAACAACCACACAGCTCTGTATTAAGGATGCATTCTAATCAATCAGTTAGTCAATCAGCGAAAAAGAACATCACACAAATAATTAATATAAAACATGAAAAGTTTACAAAAGACAAGGAACAACAGAGCTGGTGGCAGTGGAACTGTTATAGGTAATATTTATTGAAGATAGGCAGGAACTCTATCGAAGTGTCCAAGCACAATATGTGAGCCGAGTTCACTGCTCCACGTCTTCCCCGTTGCTCCACTCATAACAGCTCTTCGCTCCCAGGAAAAGAAATTGCTGCTCCAAATTGGCTCCATTCATTTGTTGTTTAGTTATAATTCAAACATAACAAACAGAACGAGTGGAAACATTCTCTGATAGTTTTCCAATGATATAGTACTTAACAGATAATACAACTACTATCACATTTATTTAATTGGTCTATTTTTTACGACACATTATCACATCAAAATGGACACTTCTTGTAAAAGCCAGGCTACTACCTACGGGCATTAAACAAAAATGTTCTATTAAAACATAATTAGACAAATAAAACATAGATTTACTAGACGTTTCAATTATTTGTTGCGATGTTACAAGATATGGAAGAATATAATTAACTGTCTTTGAAATTGTAGCTATAAACCAATTGTTAGCCCACACATTCCTGAACTGATTGTGAGGTCAAAAGAACATAAACAATTAATCATAAATCTGTGTATTGTCTTCCGTAACATAAAGAGATAGTAATTGTATACATTTCTTTTTAAGAGGTGCTCACTAATCCTTTAAACGTTCACAGAGCACACTTGAGTTCCATACTAGATAACTTCTTTAGATTTGTTCCACCACACTCCTCTCTTTTATTCATTCTTTAAAACCACACATGTAAAAATCAAAACCATTCAAAACAATTTAAAAAGTGAAATAAAAAATAGACTCACAAACACTAAAAGAACTTTACATAAGCATATATAGAAGTAGCAAAAATAATCTCCATCCTATTGAAAATGCCATCGACACAATACTGTCATCTGTCCCCACATGAACATTATGTCAGTCTTTATTTGACATCCGTTCATCACGTGTTACAAAGTTTCCATATCCACAGTCAGGTCTTGCTCGTCTGGCAGTACCTGAAATAACTTTACAGTAAAAGGGTCTACATTACATGGCTCATAAGTAATATTATCCATAACCTGCAGTTGAATGATTCTCCCTTTGGGCTTTGCCTAAACATCAATGAACCAGGTGTGTGTGTGTGTGTGTGTGTGTGTGTGTGTGTGTGTGTGTGTGTGTGTGTGTGTGTGTGTGTGTGTGTGTGTGTGTGTGTGTGTGT
>JACXGI010007865.1:0-35602 GCA_016801175.1 Esox masquinongy
AACAGCTGTCTTAGCTCCTCCATCATAAAAAATCACTCAAAAATACAAAAGAACTATGCTGAGCTCCTCTTTTAAAAATTACATAAAATTGTAAAAATATGATTAAAACAATTATAGAACAAAAATGAAACAAATGTAAAAGATTAAAAGAAGATTAAAAGAAAATTAAAAAGTAAGAAAAGAAAGAAAGGTTGGCAAATGGCAGGAAGCAGGAGAGTTGCGTTATGCGACTTACAGGCATGAAAGCAGGGGGTAAAAACGCATAAATACACAAAATAAACCAAACAACAACATAGTAAGACTGGTGAGACAGTAGTACAATGAGCAGGTAATAAAGGGTGCTGGAAATAAATATTATTGTGCAGGTATTATTATTTACATAATGACAGTGGATATGATCTATATATATAGCAGAGTGCAAACAATGCTGGAATGAATAAATAATTTTTAGTGCAGGTGTAATGTACATGAGGTAGGTGGTATGATAAACACAGTATATATACAGTATGAACAGCACTGAATTACAGGATGACAAAAAAATTAAAAATAAATAAGTAGTAGACAGGTGGATGTTAGGGTCAGAGTTACTGGGTGGTTATACAGGGATTGTGCCTGGCACTAAGTGACTGAAGTTGACTGTTCATCAGAGTGATGGCCTGTGGATATAAACTGGTCCTGTGTCTGTTCGTTTTGGCGTACAGTGCTCTGTAGCGCCTACCAGAGGTCGGGGGGGGGGGCTCCTCCTGAAGTCCAAAGTGATCTCCACAGTTTTGAGCGTGTTAAGCTCCAGGTTGTTCTGACCACACCAGAGGACTAGCTATTCAACCTCCTGTCTGTAGGCAGACTCGTCACCATCCCGGATGAGGCCAATGACCGTAGTGTCGTCTGCGAACTTCAGCAGTTTGACAGATGGGACTCTTGAGATGCAGTTGTTTGTGTAGAGGGACAAGAGCAGTGGGGAGAGCACGCAACCCTGGGGGTCGCCGGTACTGATTGTTCGGGTGCTGGATGTGGTGTTCCCCAGCCTCACCTGCTGACTCCTGTTGGTCAGGAAGTTTGTGATCCACTGACAGGTGGAGGCTGGCACAGTGAGCTGGGTGAGTTTGGTATGGAGGATGTCTGGGATGATGGTTTTGAACGCCGAGCTGAAGTCCACAAACAGGATCCTTGCATATGTCCCTGAAGAGTCAAGGTGTTTCAGGACGTAGTGCAGTCCCATGTTGACAGCATCATCCACAGACCTGTTATCCCGGTAGGCAAAGTGCAAGGGGTCTAGCAAGGGGCCTGTGATGTCCTTCAGGTGGGCCAACACTAATCTTTCAAAGCATTTCATGACCACTGATGTGAGGGTGACATGTCTGTAGTCATTCAATCCAGTGATGGAGTGTTTTTTGGGGACCGGGATAATTGTGGAGCGTTTGAAGCACAAGGGAACTTCACACAGCACCAGAGATCTGTTGAAGATCTGTGTAAACATGGGGTCCAGTTGTTCAGCACAAACTTTCAGGCAGGATGGTGACACACCGTCTGGGCCAGGAGCCTTCTTGGCCTTCTGCCTCTGAAAGAGCTGCCGTACACCCTCTTCACAGATCGTTAGTGCAGGTGGGGGGTCGGTGAGTGGAGGTGACAGGGTGGCAGTGGGGGAAGGTGACTGTTTGAAGATGGTGCTGGAGTGGGGGAGAGGTGTGACTGGGGGCCTCTCAAACCTACAATAAAAAACATTCAGCTTGTCAGCTTGTCCAACCTTCGTTTATGTAGAGACAGAGTCCGCCTCCACTCTTTTTTCCTGTTACCTTCTTTACTCGATCCGCGCGGGTGAGATTAAATCCCGGTAGATGAATTGCGCTGTCCGGGATGTGCTCGGAGAGCCAGGATTCGGTGAAACAGAGGGCGGCCGATCTGCGCAAGTCCAAGTTAGTTCTGATGAGGAGCCGCAGTTCATCCACTTTGTTGGCCAGAGAGCGAACATTCGCCAGATAGATTGACGGGAGCGCTGTGCGAAAGCCCCGCTGTCTCAGCTTAACAAGCACGCCTGCTCTTTTTCCCTGTGTACGTCCGCGTCCGTGTCTCCGACCATAGAGCACAGCTGCACCTCCAACTAGCAACTCCGGGAAAGTCACAGGATCGATCAAAAGTGGTGGAATAGTATGCACAGCTGAAAGTCCAATATTTAAGAGCTCATCTCTGGTAAATGTGACCCGAGATGGACGGCAGAAAACAGGACAAATAGACAAAAACACGAAAAGCACTACAGAGCAAAATCCAGAGGCAGCCATCGCCGGCGCCATCTTGAAAATATTGTTGATTTTTTTTTTGCCTAATGTTCTCATTTTTTATGGCCCCTGTCAGTCACAGGCTCTTAGCATCGTCCTAACTCCCGCCCCCATACAGCGCCCCTGACTGCAAGCTATTGTTCACTATAATTACCACAATGGCTTCTACAGGAAATACTAATAATCACTAATAAGAAATTGTACAAAATATAGATAAGATCGTCCATTAAAAACACATATAGACACAAAAACAGTATCCACATGCTCATCTAACCCTGGGAAATAAGATAAATGGTCTCAATGTCAAAACCACATACTATCCCTTTCAGCCATTCATCAGAGGACTGAGATGTTGAATCTACAGGGAAGGAAAAAGCATCACTACTGGTTTTCAATAGAGTTGTAATCACAGACCGTCAAGAAAGAAAACAGGCAGGCATACAGAAATACAAATGAAGATGCGCCCTAAGCGAAGTATTTGCTACGGGGATCAATAAAGTTACGTCGAAGCTTACAAAAAAAGCAATTCCATTGTGAACAAAACTGCCCGGTAAATTTAGGAAGCATTAGCTCAGTTGAAAATGAAAATTATATAGCAAAAATAAAAACATTATTTTGAGGAATACAACATTGCCAGGTTCTTTGAGATAAACAATACCACTATTCTTAATTGGTAGTGTTTTGGAGAAGATTTCTGCGTGAAATGCAGCTTCTGTTGATTGGGATGCACAGTTTCAAGTCATGATTTGGACACTGTCAATAACACTAATTCCAGGCTGGAACAGAGTTGAATACTGGCTTGTTGTGAAAAATGACTCCATGGGCCAATGACCAAAATATTAATCTAGGTGGGAATATTTCTTTAACTCATTATCCTAAAATTTAAACTACATCGATCAGCCAAAACATTATGACCACCCGCCTAATTTTGAGTAGGTCCCCCTTTTGTTGCCAAAACGCCCCTGACCCCTCGAGGCATGGACTCCACTAGACCTCTGAAGGTGTGCTGTGGTATCTGGCACCAATACGTCCATCCACAGGATGTAAAAGAAAACGTGATTCATCAGACCAGGCCACCTTCTTCCATTGCTCCGTGGTCCAGTTCGGATGCTCACGTGCCCATTGTAGGCCCTTTCAGCAGTGGACAGGGGTCAGCATGGGGACCCTGACTGGTCTGCAGCTACGCAGCCCCATACTCAACAAACTGCAATGTACTATGTGTTCTGACACCTTTCTATCAGTACTAGCATTAACGTTTTCAGCAATTTGAGCTACAGTAGCTTGTCTGTTGGATCGGACCACATGATCCAACCACATTATATGATTTCTGATAGTGAGGACATTTTGGTGAATTTCCTCAAAAGGCTTGGAAACACGTACAAAAGCACACAAACACACAGAAATTGTTGTCATTCTAATCTCGCAAACCTTCGCACATGCTTTGCACCTGTGAGTGTCTGCAGAGATTAATTCATCACTATGAAAGATTTCTTAATTAAAACAGAAGTGTGATACACACACACATACACACAGACACTCACCCTTGTCAGCCCAGTAGACAGATGCTCTATTCACACAAAAGAGAGAGCCCATACTGGAATATTAATCGAAAGACCCCATAGGCAGCACTTGAGTTTCAGGTTTGGAAAAGCTTTTCACAAAAGTCACCTTCATCACAAAATATGCAACACACTGGCATAGTAAAAGTAGCTCCCATTCCTAACTTGATATGTGGATACAGACAGTTATATTATAAGCTGTGAATATTATATATGTATATAATTCACTGGTTGAATAAATGTTCGGAACAATAATGTTCTTTTGGCAAACATACGCTACATTGTTTAAAAAACAGAACAATAATGTACATTTCAGTGTTATAAAAAAGGCTTTTTTCAGGGAACAAGTAATGGGTTAACAACTTACAGCTGTTCTGTAGCAATGGAAGTAAATTAAGCCTTGAATGTTGAACAATTCCTACAGATGTCACAACTTTTATTGATTCCTTACAAACCCTCTGTCTGTTTAAAAGCAGTGTTGGAACAGCCTGTATTACTACACCCTTTTAAGCATTATTTGGACAGTATGGTACTACAGCAAGTAGCATATTGCCACCATAACAGCGAGAAAAAGGCAATTAACAAAGTAAGACAGACAGACCATAATAACCCTGGCTCCATGGGCCATACAAAATAAAAGCCCCTCCATATATATATATAAATGTATACAAAAATAAGACTCATAAATATCAAAAAGAAGTAACAAAGACAAATAGAAACTGTAGTAAATAAATACAAATAAAAAAGAGAATCAAATTTTTACACTATTACACTAATGCTAACAAAAAACACAGATAAAACTAAACTGCACAAAGCCTAGATGGCTCCTCATCCTGGCCAGTGCCAGAGGGTGCTCCAAAATCAGAAGTGCCCCTGAATTTGCATTGAAATACAGTATACGAGTCTGACACCCTAAATACATTTGTTGCATAATTAAATATGCATGTTATTATGCACAATTTATCAAACGTTCAGAATAGGAACCAAATGAACCATACAACCTCCTTGGCAAGTTCTAGGCATAAGACACCCCAAAAGAGTCAATATATCACAAAAGATACAAAAATATCAGCATAAAATAGATGTATTTTAAGTTAGCCTACAGCATTGGAAATTCCCCTTACTGAGCTCAGGACCTAGTCAATACAATCACAGAAAACTTTTATGATGTCACCTCAATGAAGGTTAACCAAGTCAATAATGTGCTAGTTAGGTTGTAATCGTTTTACTGCAGGCTACACAGATTATCTTGATAAAACTATGTGATATTATATCCAATGTCATGTAAGCTAGTTGGACAGAAAACTGAATATTGTCGCCCAATGTGTAACAGTGCAAGCAACATAGGCTGAAAAACACAGGTGTTAAACTTGCCTATTTCATTACATGCATAAAACACAGCTCAAAAGAATTAGGGGAACACGTAATCATCACAGTATAACGCCAAGTCAATTAAATTTCAGGGATATCAATCTGTCCAGTTAGGAAGCATAAGCGATTGTGAATCAATGTCACCTGTTTTGATGCAAATGAAAGTGACAACAGGAGCACTGGAGAGGCAACAGCAAGACAACCTCCAAAAAGGGAATGGTTTTGCAGGCGGTGGCCATAGACAATTGCTCTCTCCTCATCCTTCCTGACTGACTCTTCTCTAGTTTTGCGTTTTGCTAGTGTCCTTGTCACTACTAGTAGCATGAGGCGGGACCTGCAGCCCATTCAGGTTGCACAGGTACTCGAGCTCCTCCAGAATGGCACATCCATACGTGTCATCGCAAGGTTTGCTGTGTCTCCCAGTACAGTCTCAAGAGCATGAAGGACATACCAGGAAACACGAGGAGAGCTGGACAGGGACATACCCTGACTGATGTCAGGTACCGGGATGAAACCCTAAAACCATTTGTGAAAGCTTATGCTGGAGCAGTGGGTCCTGGGTTCCTCCTGGTGCAGGACAATGCCCGGCCTCATGTGGCCAGAGTGTGTAGGCATTTCCTGGATGATGTAGGCATTGATGCCATTGACTGGCCCTCACATTCCCCAGACCTGAATCCAATTGAGAACCTCTGGGATGTTATGAATCGGTTCAACTGATGCCTTGATCCAGGTCTTGTAGGAGATCCCCCAGGACACCATCTGCCATCTAATCAGGAGCATGCCCAGACATTGTCGGGAGTGCATACAGGCACGTGGGGGCCGTACACACTATTGAGTCACATTATGAGTTGCCGTGATGAAATTCACAAGTTGGAAGAGCCTGTGATTTCAATTGTTTACTTTGATTTTCGGTGTGAGTTTGAATCTAGCCCTCAATCGGATGGTGATTTTGGTTTCCATTGACCATTGTTCTGTCATTTTGATCTCAATGAATTACACAATGTACAGCAAAGATTTTGATGTTTAATATATTTCTTTCATATGACCCGATGTGTGATTTAAGTGTCCCCTTAATTTTTTTGAGCAGTGTATATAAGACAAGGTGGTTTTTATCAATATCTTTGCCTAGATTTAGCCACAAAATGACAGAAAGCTAATCAACCGCTAATGTGGCTATCTTACAGAACTACACTTTATGATGATGTCATCACCAAGGGCAGAAAGCCATTCCTAAAATCTCAAAAGAAATAAAAGTGGCTTGCTTGGGACATGAAGCATCACCAGTGGACCACTGAATACAGGAAGGTCTTATGGACCGATGAATCAAAATGTGAAATCTTCTGTTCATAACACAGGATATTTGTACACTGTCGAGTTGGCAAAAGGAAGTTTTGTCAGTGTGTGACACCAACTGTCAACAATGGAGGAGGAAGCATGACGGTCCGGGGCTTTTATGCTGGATCCAAAGTCGTCGACTTGCAGAGTGACTTGTAGAGTCGTCGACCACAGCATTTTGCATTTTGCAGCTCCATGCGATACCTTTTATGCCTTGTTTCCACTGGTGCCAAACACTGGTGTTTTAGCATAAAGTCCAGACTATGTTCTGTTTTCATTGACATGGACCACTGCCATTCGGCCAGTAGGCCGTGGCCGAGTAGCCCTACTCTAACTTGGTGCCAAGCCCCAGACTTTAGGACTTATGGCAGGGTTTGTGGGATGACGTGTTATGTGCTGTGAAAATGATGGATGTTGTGCTATTTGAATAGTGATGTGTATCATTTGCTTAGTCTTAGGCATCACGTGATGGGTTTCATTCGATCTAACAAACAGATCTTTGATAAAATAAAGAAAATAAAGCAACAGTACAGGGAAGCAAAGACTCACTACGGAATGAGTTGGAACGACTGAAAGTGGTACGATGCCATTGACTAAATGGAAGTACGGAGCGGTGGGACTCCGTATTGTAAACAAACTGAGCATGGCGTTATTGTTATTTTACTACCAGAATGTCACCTTTTACTTTTCGTAACTGGAAAACCAAATCACATTGATAGTTTCCTCTTCCCTCAAGTGCCCTGCTTAAGTCCTAGGTACCAAATGTATAGTCAAAACAGGAAAGTCTAGAGCCAACATTAGCATAAATCACCGGTGTAGCCCAGTGGAAATACGGCATTAGTGTACGCCTAGTTGGTCAGGGGTTGATCCTTCAGAAAGATAATGTCCTAAAACAGCGCTTCTCAACGGGGCGGTACCACCCCCCCCCCCAGGGGGGCGTTCAGAGGACGATGGGGCGCTGGAAGCAATATTTTGGAAAGGGGGGCGTTGAAGTGCCCTTGGGGGTGCGTTTGTTTTAAGGCGAGTTTGCACCAAAGATTCGCAACAATATGAGTTTTAAGTTTCAACTACTTGCAAAAACCTGTGGTCTGCAACACTAAAACCTGCCAGTTTACGCCACTGCGACCGGATGAGACCATGTATCGTAACTCTTCTTCTCTTCAGTGTTTCAGCTTCTTGTGGCGCAGCTCCGTGCTGCCTTCACGGGAACAGGACATCAGAGTATCATCTACAAAATTTCACCCTCATGGGAAGTAAAACCACCTTGAAAGTATCCATTTATTTCCACCGCCCCCGAAATGATTGATCAGAACCCGTAGGGAAGAGTTTTACAATAAATCTCTTCACTGCAGTCAGTCTTTTTATGGAACACATGCAGGCACTTCCCTGTTTGTTTCCTGGTCCTATAGATATTGTACAATACCCGAGGACAATGGCGGGCAGCTAGTTGTTTTTATTCATTATGTATTTTGGTCAGTGAGCAGCATGGGCACTATTGCTAATCAATTCAGCTGATAGTCCTGGGGTCTGTGTTTGTCCTGTAGTTTTTGTTTCTATATTGATGCTAGCATACTGTTTAGAACACATGCCCAGTTAGTGTTCTTCACTGTAAATGGAATGCAAGCATATCAGCCTTGTCTCAAACAGCTTCCTGTTCACTCTCTGGTCTGAGGCAGTGTTCTGGAAAGTGAGGTGTGATCCAGGATGTGGCCTCAGTCTTTGTGGTTTGAATATATGTCATTGTATTGATATATTGAAGCCAACGGAGCACTTAGAATGCTTTCCAGAATTTGCATCAACTATGCCTGTTTTTATCTGCATCCAACAAGGCCATTTTTTTGCATTTTTCAGGTCAAGAAAAAGGCCTTGTTTCGATATTAACGCAAGCTGAACCACTCAGGATACATGGCCAAATCACAGCTTCACTGAAAGCAAAACCATTTGAAAGGGGATGATCAAACTTAGCCACAGGCAGGGTATTTAATGATGTCACGTGACACCTGCAGTTAATGAAATGTGGTGTGGTCGCGCTCGTCATTCACATTGATGATGGGGTTAGTCCTTAAATACTTTTTAGCTTTTTTCCCTTTTTATTACTGCACTTTTCCCAATAGTACAATATTTGGGCCTAACAAAGTCTAAAGAAACCACGGTTGTGCTTTACCGCCAATTTTTGATGTTGTCCTAGTTGTTGATGCTGTGATTGTGTCCATCTCAAAGTACTCAGTGACACCGGCAGCTCAGGTCAGTGCCAGGGACAGACAGAAACCAACTATGGTTGGTCTGATGGTCTGTTGCCTATGGCTGGACCAGCGGCTCTGTCTGTGTGTGCACGTGTCTGTTTGCAGTAAATGGAGAGATGTGCCAATTTTCTTGGTGATCTAGAGTGAAGCTTTCATCATGAACTTGTGAACGGACACAGACAGACAGACACACAAACACATATGGTGTGATTAAATGGGGAAGGTATCCCTGGGGTGCTTTTATGCACTTATAAACTCTCCTACGCTGCCTGGCATGACTGATACATACACAAAACACAAATACTGGCAAACACACACACATACCCACACTGCTACCAAGCCTGTTTCAGGAGCTACATTTGCACCACCAAGGCCAGAGGACCAGATGAGTAAAAAAAAAAACTTTGGGGATAACTGCCATCTATTTAGTGTCCCACTAAATTATTCTATATTGTGAGCCTTTTACCTTCAGGTCTCACTATTAGCGGGACAGGTAAAGCAAAAGATGAGAGCGGACAACGACAGTGGTGTAAAAAAAAGGAACTGAAAAGATGCGCTTTACATGCTACAAGGGCCTGTGGCCTGGTTCGCCTAAGAAAATAAAGATCTAGTTCACCTCAGTGCAAAGCAAACCACTACATCCTAAAATAAACAAAACAGTCTGATATCATGCACATTGTATGGTCAGCACCGGCTCTGTATCCCTTTAGCCCCTCTTCCCTTAATGAGCGACTACTGTTCCCCATCTCGCCCAGGGCCGGGTGTTGTCGTTAGGCAGCCCCTTGGTCCTTGCGCTCCTCTGATAGCTCACAATATATTCTATACTTCTTTCCCAGCTTTCCCACTTCCTTTCGTTCCCTCCCTCCTCTCATCTGGTCATCTCTTCTCTACCCACCTCCGCGTCAAACAGGCCAAAGCTGCGCGTCGCATTTACAATGATTCACACAGTGCCAAGCCGAGGGGAAAGACCCCAAGTTATATACGGAAAGGGAAAGAGGGAGAATTGGAACAAAGGGAGGGAAAGACTACATGACAAAACAATGTGAAAAAGTGAAAATAGTGAATGGGAAATATATTCTGTTTGGTACTGTGAGAGTTGGAAAAAGGAAGATAGGCATCCTTACAGAGGGAAAAATGGAAGATGGTGTGAGAGAAGAATTCAGTCATATGCTACATGTTTATGTTTGCTGAAGACAAAACCCGATAAAACTAGAATATCTAAAAACTATTAGCCTGTAATTAATTCTTAAGAATTCCCTGACAGGGACTTGTCAGCATTAAACCATGATTAACAGGGGTGAAATCAGCAAAAGGAAGGAATTTGGCCGGTTACCTTTCTCCGGTTACCTTTCTCTGCTCCATCCTCTGTTTTGTTGACATTCTAATCCTCCATCATCCCGCCCACCCCACTCAACGTTACGGGGCAAGTGTGACAAACTATGGTTCTTTGTTTCCTCCACCCTCCTCTCACTCATCCCTCCATTCCCCTCTCTTTATGAAATTCCTCCTTTCCAACAGTGATGGAAATAAGGTAGTGGTCCCTTTAAGTAAGTAGGCGGTGTCATTGGGAAGGTGTGGCATGATGGATATAAGGAAGCTTGACAAAGCACATGGGAGTCTTTTTCCTGAGGAAATGCAGTCAGTAGCCCAAATGACCCGGTTCAGTTGTTGTGATTAACAGTGAGTAGAAGTAACTGTTTCCTGGTTAGCATTGTTGGCCAAGTTGGAACGGGAAAGTAATTTGTGTTTTGGGGCAGACATTTCCCATTTCAGTTTGCCTCATCTTGTGTTTGTTTTCTAATTGAAACACCCTGGACACAAATGGACTCATCATTTTATTAATAAATAAAGAACATCTTATAGCACACTATCCTGTATTGCGCTCCCATTACTGGAAAACTGCAGCCCAAGAGGCCCACACATACATGCACGTGGGATATTACGTCAGATCAGCAAAATCCATTGGATCCACACAGAAACAATGATAGCGCAGTTGGATTTTCTAGGAAAAGCCATGGTCCCTGCAACAGTAGTTCAACAGGAGACCAACCGGGTCCAGTTGGAACAAAATGAACTTACCAGGAAAGAGATGGCTCACATAAGAGCCCGGCAGAACAGCATTGTTACACCAGATCCGCAAACGACCTTACGACCGTCTCATGATCTACAAAAGATGACTCAGGAGGACCATGTGTAAGCATTCCTACTTTCATTTGAACCTACAGTACAGCCATTCAGGAAACATGGCCTCCAGACAGGTGGGCAGGTATCCTCGCACCATTTTGCTGGGGGAAGCCCAGAAGGCCTACCATGACCTGGCACCAATCAGTAACTGAAAACTTAAATATTAGCCAGAGCTGGGGTTACTCCGGCTATAAGGGCGCAAAAACACCACTCCTGGACATATACTCCCAGAGTTCCGCCACGCCCACAGTTCCGCCACGCTGGAAATGTGGTAACACGGGGCATGTGTCGTGGAAGACAAAATGGACTGTAATCTGGGTGATAAATTCTGTGGCGGTATTACTGTATCAAAATAACCAAATGGGTACCCATACCTCATACCTGTGTTTGTAAATGGGAAATGCGCTGAGGCTCTCGCAGATTCCAGGAGTGCATTTACGTGTATCCATTTATGCATTTATGTGTATCCACAGGGATGTTAAGCATTACCCAACTGTAGTTATCACTATTACAATTGGTTCTCAGAGGTGAGACCTGCAAGTTGGGGTAGTTCCCCGCTTGCCCCACCAGATTCTTGGCAGGAATTTACCTGATTTTGCAAAACTTGTCCAGGTCATTGAGAAACTGAAAAAGCCCAAGATTAAATCGGACGAAAGTCTCGGGAGCATATTCCCATTCACAGATGAGGACCTGTTTGGTGTAATGGGGAAAAGAATTAAAGAAAGAAAATCACGTCGACAGCGGCACCTGAATAGGAACAGGAGTCCAAGTAGGTGTGTCGGGTAAACAAGGCCACAAGGGGGAAGCAACCCAGTGTAATGAAGAGGTTATTTAAAGAGGAAACAGGAGGAATTGCCTTAGAGACCAGGAGTCCTGGAAGTGACAGAGATTGGGGGGTCAGTTAAAATCTCCAGCAAAGGTGTTGCCAGAGAACTGGAATAGGATCCCACCCTGGTTAGCGTCAGAGGAACGGCGGTCTCAGTGAATGGTGTGGCAATAGAAAATGCGGTAGTTAACTCAGAGGAACATTTTATTGTTAAAAATTACTTGTATTGGTGCAACCAAATCAATGAACAGGCAGCGTAGCAATTGCTTATGCCCTGGGAATATCAAAATCAGGTTTCATTTCACACCTTTTTGCAGGACACTTGCTGAGAAAACTCTCCAGCTGACACTGTAGACATTTTCTTGCAGTATCTTTGGAAAGCAGTAGAGAGGTATTGTCAGTCTTGCCCTGACTGTTAATTGTTGAGTCCCGGACCTGCTCTAGGAAACAGGGGTATTTGGCACAGTGCAGGGCACTGTTACAACCTCTCCCTATCATAGAAGATGGAATAGCCATGGAGCTCGTAGGGCCACTTGAGAAGTCTGCTAGAGGGCATGAATACATATAAGTTATGCTAGATTATGTAGTTCACTATCCTGAAGCCATACCCCTGCGCAAAATTAATTCCAAGGCTATTGTGAAGGAGCTAGTGCAAGTATTCTCCCGTGTTGGCATTCCTAAGGAAGTACTGACCGACTAAGGAACACCATTTGTGAGCAAAGTTATGTCAGATTTGTGCACTGCCCTGAAAGTTAAACCCAACCAGACATACATGTATCACATACACACAGATGGACTGGTGGAAAGGTTCAATGAGACCTTGAAGTCCATGTTGCGACAGGTGGCAAGATGGACAAGATTGGGATCTCCTACTCCCTTACCTTATGTTCGCAATTCCACAGTACCACAGTCTTTAACCAGTTTCTCACCATTTGAATTGTTATTCGGAAGACAACCACAGGGTATTTTGGACATAGCCAAGGAAACCTGGTAGACGCAAACATCATCGGGGCGAAACATCGTACACTATGTCATCCAAATCAGGGACTGCTTTGAGGGATCTTTCTTGTCCAAATGTCAAACTCTAGACTTCTGTCCATTTTGCAATTTGAACGTATGGCTGTCTGAGCCCCT
Source organism: Esox masquinongy (assembly GCA_016801175.1). NCBI lineage: Eukaryota > Metazoa > Chordata > Actinopteri > Esociformes > Esocidae > Esox > Esox masquinongy. The sequence continues at coordinate 12,926 of JACXGI010007865.1, forward strand.
TTTCCCCCCTTATTCACCCATATTACTGATGATGGAGTAACCTAAACAGCATCCTGGTGTGAATCCGTGAAAGCGGAAAAAGATGCCAGACAACAAAAAAAAAACAAGCAAGGAAACAGAGATCAAAATGAATTTAAACTTCATATAATATTACTGAATAGGAGAGGCCATTTACAAAGCTCAAATCAGAGATTGTTTTTTCTTTTATTGAACAATCTCAATCTGGAGTTCTATACCATATTCCCTGATACCCCGGCCAATCAAGCTTCCAAGCTCATACTGCTTCACAGCTTTGTCCTGTGAAACGTCTGGTTGGGAATCTTTGATATCCTCTCTGAGGTCTTCGAATATTCAATAGAACCGGAGCTCCAGCTAAATATCTTGGTAGTCTCTGAGAATCTGTGACACTCTGGAACGTGGTCTATTTTTGTATAGAGTTTTGTTGTTGAGTTTTTTTCTTTTGTGGTAATTTCCATTTTTTGTGTCACCTTGTGTTACGCATGCAGGTACCCTGTATGTGCGTTTGTTTTTCCCCTCCTGCCGTTTCCCCAGGTGTCCCTTATGTTCCTGATTGTGCTCGTTGGTGTTTCCCACCTGGCAGTCATGAGTGCATCGCCTGACTGCTGAGGCGGACCAATCAGTGGACACCCCTCCTAATTGCACCACCTGTTCCTTTTTCCATTACCCAATCACATCACACATCCCCTGGTTTAAAAACCCAGTCAGTTGGTTCTCCTAGAGAGACTCTGTTGCTTTACCCCACATGGACATAGACACTCTTGAGATAGATACCTTTTTTGATAGACAGACACTTTGTTCATACATACATCACTTAGTTTAGTACATACATCTCACTTTGTCCTGTTTCATGTGAGTATGTATTGCTGTGGTGTTTTGTTTGGTGTTGTCTAGTCAATTGTTTGCTGTGTGCTGTTTAGTCCTTGTTCGACATGTGTTTTTGTTTATCCCTGTGTCCCTGGGAAAAGGTTTTTTTTTAGCAAGTCGCCCTTGGGCATACACAACCCGTAGGAAAATTTTGTCTAAAAACAATAGTTAGAACTAAGCGGACAACCCACTGTATTTTTGTATTGGTTAGTAATCAGCTAAGCGGTTCTTGAGGCAGGCAAGTTCAGTTTAGGTGTGTTTTGACTGTATTATTTCATTTATTGGGTTCAGCTCAGCCCCTTTTCCCTTCCCCCTTTACCGTGTGTTTATAACAAACGTTTTATGTTTGACGGTATCTTTGGTTGTCTGTGTCGTTTGTTCTCACTCTTCCTGTACACTACACTAATTTGCATGAGTTTTATGTTACGGGTCTCTGTACCATCCACCCCAGACTGCTAGAGCCACAGGGTTCGTAACACCTTGTTTATTCTGAACCATTCCATCTCCATGTATATTAAAACATTTTGAAGGAATAAGAACATGCTGTATTGTATATTAATTTAGCCGAGGCTATCATGAGACATGAACAAAATGCATCAGTGCTTTGAAGTTTCCTTAATCTTTCTAAAGTAGCTGTGCCTTAGGGCGGTTCAATAGTCTAAACTCTCCCTCTGGTGCACATACCACTGGCCCATGGGTTTAAATCCATCCCACAACTATTTCAGCACTCTCCTCTCCCTATCCCCTGTGTATTCTCTAGTCAACAAAGCATAAAATGTCATAGAGCACCTTAAAAAAATTAAGCTTTCTGGAGAAGCAATGTAGGAATTAATTTTTTGTGTGAGTGTGTTTACTTAAGGCTAAATTCCAAATCCCATTTCCCTCAGCCTATCACTTTAGGTGCCTCCACCATTTACATGTGTCCCAAAGATGAGAGTAAAAGTGGTCAGGGTAGTTGGGGCTAACTGGACTACAGTGGCCCCTCCACTGAGTGGGCAACGACGTAGCCTCAATGAGCTGAAGGTGAAATCATATAAGATGATTACGTTATCGGAATATACACTGCTCAAAAAAATTAAGGGAACACGTAATCACAGTATAACACCAAGTCAATAAACTTCAGGGATATCAATCTGTCCAGTTAGGAACCATAAGTGATTGTGAATCAATGTCACCTGTTTTGGTGCAAATGAAAGTGACAACAAGTGCACTGGAGAGGCAACAGCAAGACAACCTCCAAAAAGGGAATGGTTAGACAATTGCTCTCTCCTCATCCTTCCTGACTGGCTCTTCTGTAGTTTGGCATTTTGTTAGTGTCCTTGTCACTACTGGTAGCATGAGGTGGTACCTGCAGCCCATTCAGGATGCACAGGTAGTCCAGCTGCTCCAGGATGGCACATCCATACGTGTCGTCGCAAGAAGGTTTGATGTGTCTCCCAGTACAGTCTCAAAGGCATGGAGGAGATATCAGGAGACAGGCCATTACACAAGGACTGAGCTGGACAGGGCTGTAGAAGGGCATCAACCCAGCAGCAGGACCGGTATCTGCTCTTTTGTGGGAGGACGAACAGGAGGAGCACTGCCAGAGCCCTAAAAAATGACCTCTAGTGGGATACTGGTGTGCATGATTCTGACCAAACTGTCAGAAACAGACTCCATGAGGTTGGCATGCGGGCCCGACGTCCTCCAGTGGGACCTGTACCGTGTAGCTCAATTGGCATTTGCCAGAGAACACCACAATGGGCAGGTCTGCCACTGGCACCCCATTTTCTTCACAGATGAGCGCAGGTTCTCACTGAGCAGATGTGAAAGGGTCTGGAGACGCCGTGGTGAATGTTATGCTGCCTGCAACATTATCCAGCATGACAAGTTTGGTGGTGGGTCAGTGATGGTCTGGGGAGGCATAACCTTGGAGGGTCACACAGACCTCCATGTACTAACCAACGATACCCTGACTGCTGTTAGATACTAGGATGATATCCTCAGACCATACGCTAGTGCAGTGGGCCCTGGTGCAGGACAATGCCCGGCCTCTTGTGGCCAGAGTGTGTAGGCAGTTCCTGGATGACAAAGGCATTGACTGGCCCTCACGTTCCCCAGAACTGAACCCAATTGAGAAGCTCTGGGAGGTTATGTATCAGTGAATCTGATGCTGCCAAGTAGCGTCACAGAGTGTCTAGGAGCTCACTGATGCCCTGATTCAGGTCTGGGAGGAGATCCCCCAGGACACCATCCACCATCTCATCAGGAGCATGCCCAAACGTTGTCGGGAGTGCATACAGGCATGGGGGGCCATACACACTACAGAGTCACATTATGAGTTGCCATGATGAAATTCACACAAGTTGGAACAGCCTGTGATTTGTTTACTTTGATTTTCCATGTGAATTTGAATCCAACCCTCAGTTGGTTGGTGATTTTGGTTTCCATTGACCGTTATGTTATTTTGTTCTCAACGAATTACACAATGTACAGTAAATAATTTGATCCTTAATATATTTTGTTCATTGAGACCCGATGTGTATTTTAAGTGTTCCCTTAATTTTTTTGAGCAGTTTAAATTGAGATAATCACAATGCATACTTTATCAGTACCTAAGTACCACAAAACTATTATGAGATTCATGGGAATTCCCAGGCCTAGTGACAAGCAATTCTGGTAATACCTTCTTTCCTCCCTTCCCCTCCCTCGCTCCTCTAACAGCCTTACCTGGCATTGACAGTGAGGGCACTGTTGGTATGTGATCAAAGGACATGAAAGAAAGGAAAAAAGAAAGACATAGAAACAAGTGAGGAAGGATATAGAAGAGAGAAAAAAGTAAGGATGGGCAAGAGGAGATCACACATGTTGAATCAAGCTGTACAAATTGAGTCATTTTCCATAATTCCTTTGTTCAATTAAATTATTAAAAATATTTGAACAAGCGTAACTGTAACCTAACCTTAACATCAAAAACGTAACCTATGGCACGAACACATTCGCACCCCACATATCAGCGATGCACCAAGACCCCCAACAGAAACAGCTGGTACCACCCAGAAGATCCTGGAAGGGCGGCCAGCCCAGCCCCTACACACCTGCCTCCCATTGGGACCTCGTCGGAGGAGGAATTTAAGGGCTCCCAGGGAGCAATTCATGGCCAGTAACAGAACAGGTGATGATTGGGAGTGGGGTGTGCCACAAACGCGTTTGCAAACAACATATCAGCGTAGCAACAACGCCCCCACCAGAACTTTTAAAAGAACAAAAGATGAAGCAGATGAGGCTGCAAGACAGAGGAGGAGGATGGCCAGGAAATGGAGGGTGCTGGAGCAGCCGCCAAAGCTACAACCCCCAGCACCCATTCCTCCCAAACCACCACCAAGAGGCCATCCAAGAAACAAAGGCGTATCCCCATAAAAGGGTTTGGTCATATAATTTGTATTTCTCCATCACCTTTCCAGTTTTGTTAATAAAACACTGAACACACCTGTGTCTGTTCCCTTTCTTCTTGTTACAAACCTAACCCTAAACGTACCTAAGGCTAACTTACCCCAATTGTAAAATTGAACCAAAATCTATCATTCTGTCAAAAAGAGAAAAAAAGTTATTGGTTTGACCTGTCTGGAGAAATTTTTGTCACCAGATATATAGTGAAACAATACACACACACAAACACACAGTCTGTTTGCTTTCTGCAATTGTTGCCCTTGGAAAACCGTTCTTCAGATTAATGTAATTACCATTACTTCCCAAAATGTATTGCTGGAGGGAAAAGAACAGAGATTCAATCTGTCACCCTGTCCTTCCATCGAAAAAGGAACAGGATACAAACTGAGACTGGGAGTGAAACGAATCAGAGAGAGGGAAGGAGAGGAGGCAGGAAGAGAGACAGAAACAGGGCAGAGGGGGCAATATGATCAAAAACCGGCATGGATGAAATACAATATTATTGTAAAGAATTGTCAAACCTGTCCGGTCTAGGAGTAATGTAATTAGAATACAGAGGAGGAAGAGGAAGGAGGAAAAAAAGAAAGTGGGAGGCAAACAAAATCATAAAGGTATTTTGAATACAAAGAGACATATGGGGGTGGGTGTGAGAGAAAGATAAAAGATAGTGACAGAAGACAGGCAGAGACCAAGAGAGAGAGAGAGTGATAGACATACAGAGATTGGGGAATCAGCGGCAGTCCCCATGAAGTCAACATGGTCATTTGAATAAAGACAGTATTGTAAATGGCTAAAGGCTTTCTCTCTACCCCCCCCCATCTCCACTTCTCTCTGCATCTTTATGCATTTTAGGGAAATGGGAATGAGATGTGTCACACCCCAGAGAGATATAGAGGAAGAAACGGAGAGAGAGAGATAGAGGAAGAGAGAGAGATGGAGAGAAAGGAAAATAGAGAGGGAGAATGACAGCAATAACCTCAAGTAGAGAACAGAGAAAGAGGAAAAACGAGAGAGGGAAGGGGAGAGGATAGAGGGATGTTTTCGGGGCACTCATGCGGTTCAGATCACCATCAAGATCTCGTTCTCTTCCGAAAAACATCATGACTGAAGCAGCCGCGGGTTGTTTCTACATGCGTGCGCACACACACACAGAAACACATTTCAGCCTAACCTGAGCCGCCCTCAATCTCTGTTTAACACTGTGTGTGGCGCATCAGATTAAAGCAAAATCACAGTGAATAATTAGCTCCTCCTCACTTCGAAAACCAGCCCTAATACTTCATAATGGGACCCTTAGGGTGTGTGTGTGTGTGTGTGTGTGTGTGTGTGTGTGTGTGTGTGTGGGGTATCACTATTTTTACACAATACCAGTCAGAGGTAATGTGGCGAGGAAATAGAATATGAAGCAGAATTAATTTCTTTAGGAAAACCTTAATATAAGCCTTAATATTGAGATGGAAAACTTTTTCTTATTCAGTCATATTTATTTATTTTCAAAGCAATGGCACATCATACAGCTCCGGAAAAAAATTTAGACCACTGCAACTTTTTCTTTCCTTTCCAAAAAAGTCAAAAAGGAAGGTTTTAAATGAGGAACAGAAGGGTTAAAATTAAGAGACCACTGCAAATTGAACGCTTCTGTTCCTCACTCAAAACTTTCCTTTTCAACTTTTTTGGAAAGGAAAGAAAAAGGTGCAGTGGTCTCTTCATTTTTTCCGGAGCTGTATTTACACTCTTTGGTCTATTTGGACAAAGACATAGTCCTAGTCATATCTGTTTTCTGGTATTCATGTTTATGCTCTATTCAGGATGGAGACCGTGGGGTAACAATGAGGAAAGAGTTTTATGCTGACCCATGCTGCAGCAGTACATGTGCACTGGGGGCAGGAGCTTTAGACCCAGTCATTCCTGTTTTCTGTTCTAGAGAACAAAATAGATCCACACCACATTACCCGGCTCCCTAACCCTACAATGTCATAATAATGATGTCTACTGATGCCTCATGCCAACACAGAAATGTAGGTTCCAATAACTGAAGTCAGCCATGGCAATGACAAGCTGTGTACAACTCAGATCCCACAAGGGGTTTACATCAGGGGTTTGCGAAAGATGGCTGGGGACTGTTGTCGGTCTGTCCCTGAGCAAGGCAAGTTAACACTCTTTGTCACAGCTGTTAGACATTAAAAAGTATTTCATTTCACGGGATGGGAAATGGGATTCAATAAAGTTTCACTACCTGTATTTTGCAAGAGAGAAAAAAACACTGATGCTGGCCAATCTAAGAGATGCTTGTAGCCAACAGTTAAAGGTTTCATATATACTGTTACCAAGAGGAGTGAAAGTTAACTAATCCAGTGCAAGATGGAATAAAAATGCAGAATGACAAGTTAAAATTTTTCAACCAGTAGGTGCTGATTAACAAACAGATACTGTGGACCATTTAGTCTGATAGTAGTTGGGAAGATTGTACAGCATATAATGTTAGCCAATTAGCCTAGCAAGCTGGCATGGCAACTGGTAGTGCATATCACCCACTCTTTCTTTCTGTCTGCCAGTTCCATCTCAAACAAAGAGGCAGAGGAGAAAGTGTCTATGTACCAGAAGCAGCATCTTCAACCATTAGACCACCCTAGGATATTGAAAATCAGTTATCGTCACCAATATTGATAGTTATTGTATCAATGTCCTTCACAAATGAAAAAAAAGCTAACGTTGTAGTGCCATGAAATGAAATAGCTTGGGCAGTGTAAAATTCATCTTCAGTCTGGCTAGCAATTTCTCAATTCTTATGACTATTTCAAGCAGTAAGTTCAAGTAGTAAGCAGATACTAGTAAGCCTATTCCTGAATAATATGCTGTTAAAATCTGTAAAAGCCATACAGTTCATAGATGCTATTTGTGGTGGAAGTAAACTTACAAATAAACATTAGTCAGTTTAACACAATGCTTAATGGTGTCCTGCTAAATATTCAAACTTGGCGTGATGTTAATGCGTGACAAAATGATCTAATGTCGAGACGTATTTTATGACGAGGTAGTATGTCCCAATTGGTCCCAATACTGGCATACTAGCTTACTATATACAAAACAGTTTGTACTTCACCATCATCCGCAAAGTACCTACTTGTAGTATGTAGTATGTGATTTGAGATTCACTATAGCTTTCGATTTACATATTCGTTCACATAGCATAGTGTTTGGCTATTCTAACTTGTCATTGTTTTCTAATGAAACGAACCCGCCATGGAGAGATTCTAAAGTAACCAAACATGGAGTGATTGGAGTCATTGTTTTCATTATAGGTACTGTACAGCCAGACTAAAACTTCGCTGGCTACATATAACTTCATGGTTATATAGTGATGGACAAACTGCACCGGCAATGAACACATTCCTCTTGATTGCGATCTACAAAGCGTGGTTTACATTGCGTTGTGGAACCAGCCATGGAGTGAAGGGTGTCATTGTTTTCATTCCTGTATTGCTAGCCATCTACAGTAATCTCTTTCTAATATAACGCGTTGAATGTAGTGTAGCAACCCTGTTATACCTGTTGTTGGTTTGGATGTTAGCTAATGTAGTGAACTAGTTTTGAGAACTGTGGAGTTTCGACTAATTGGTTTAACAAGTATACTGGCACTCTGCACACATATGGCATAGTGGATAAAGACAGCCTCTCACATAGGACACGCCGGTTCGAATCCAGTAAGGGCAATATCATTGATCCCTTCTAATTGCGGGCCGGCTGAACTAGGCTTGCCTGGTTCCTTTTCTTGTTTCATAAGAGTGACACAGCAGATTCTAACCAATTGAAAAAGACAGAGCAGTACATTCCCCTCAACCAACAACCTGCTGCACTTCATTAGGGGTCCTTCTCCTTCGGTAGGAGGACCCCTAATTCCCTTTTTCCAAAATGATGCCATTTCCGGCTAGGTAAGACACCCTAGGGTTTACACACTCCCGTAGATAACCAGTTGTTATATACACTAGGTTAGAAGCGAGTGGCTGTCCCTTTGTTTATTGTAGCAGTCAGGTTAGTTATACGGTGTTTAGCTTGTGACAGGCAGGGTAGAGGTGTAAAGAAGACTAGGGCCCTTCTTATTATTCATTTACTTTGGCAGCACTCACCCGGCCGTTCTCCTAACCCTAATTGGTAAGCCACTCTTGTGTTTTTCCCCTTGTTGTTATTTACTTCTACGTTTTACAGTAATACAAACAAATGGGTCACTGTTTAACGACATGGTCTGAGTTGTACTTGGTTGGCTGTTTGGTTGTTGTCTTTTAGTGCTATCTCCAGCATATGTTTTCCTGCCTCGGTGTGTTTACGTGCGGGCGGTTGCGTTCCTCTCCACTAACGAGCCATAGGGCGGACGTAACAGTTTTCTTATGCCATTACTATGTTCCAGCACATTTTAAAGTGCTTACCATGGGAATATTACTGCTGCCATATGCTTACAAAGTTGTTATGGCTGCTTCCCCATGCTCACCATGTCACAGGAGGAATCGTTCCAAGGTTTCTTGCAACAATATTTCTGATTGGGATTGGTAGTGATAGGTCTGAAACAGAGTGAGGTTACTTTTAGACAAGGTGACATCACATTCTGAGAAGTGCTTTTTTGAGGATCTTGGCTATTTCAACGTGGTGATTGTGTGACTGGAGGGTACTTTTAAATATTAATTTTGGCTTTTCGCTTGGCCACACAAACACAACACACACACACACACACACAAAACACACACAAATACACACACCCAGCAGTCTGATATAAAGTATATTCATACTGTTAGCTATTGATTTCTCTAAATCGGTCCTGTTAAGTACTCATGGTGAAGGTGATATGGAATACATGCTGACATTACTGCATTCACTTAACAAATAGGTGTCACACTTTCCCTTAATTTGATTCTTATTACTATGTAACTGCTATGAAAATTACATTTTAACATCTGTATTAACAACAATGTAATACCCTACACTGTAATAACAATTGAATAATGATTTATCGGGATAGGTAATTACACTTGTGGAAAAACAAGAGGTAATTACAAAACATAATGTAAATGCCCTGCTGCACCATATGAATAACTAGACCAACGATGTTTAAAACATAGGTTGGTAATCGTGAAAGGATGTGGAATGCATCATCAACTAACACATGCTACAGGCTAAATTCCCCATGCTTATTACCTGGCTACAATGTTTTCTTCAAATAAATGTTATGTAAGACCAATGTCATTAATTTTGTAATCCATTTGTTCCTACATTTTACCTACACAAATTTCTGTAATGTGATCATATACACCGATCAGCCATAACATTATGACCACTGCCAGGTGAAGTGAATAACACTGATAATCTCGTTATCATGGCACCTGTCTGTGGGAGGGATATATTAGGCAGCATGTGAACATTCTGTCCTCAAAGGTGATGTGTTAGAAGCAGGAAAAATGGGCAAGCGTAAGTATCTGGGTAACTGACAAGGACCAAATTGTGATGGCTAGACGACTGGGTCAGAGCATCTCCAAAACTGCAGCCCTTCTGGGATGTTCCTGGTCTGTAGTGGTCAGTACCTATCAAAAGTGGTCAAAGGAAGGAAAAGCGATGAACCTGCAACATGGTCATGGGCAGCCAAGGCTCACAGATGCACATGCAGAGTGAGGGGTGGCCCGTGTGGGCCGATCCAACAGATGAGCTACAGTAGCTCAAATTGCTGAAAAAGTTAATGCTGGTACTGATAGAAAGGTGTCAGAACACACAGTGCATCGCAGTTTCTAGCGTATGGGGCTGCGTAGCTGCAGACCAGTTAGGGTGCCCATGCTGACCCCTGTCCACTGCTGAAAGCGCCTACAATGGGCACGTGAGCATCAGAACTAGACCACGGAACAATGGAAGAAGTGGCCTGGTCTGATGGATCACGTTTTCTTTTACATCACGTGGATGGCCGGGTGCGTGTGCGTTGCTTACCTGGAGAACACATGGAACCAGGTTGCACTATGGGAAGGAGACAAGCCAGCATAGGCAGTGTGATGCTTTGGGCAATGTTCTGCTGGGAAACCTTGGGTCCTGCCATTCATGTGGATGTTACATTGACACCTACCACCTACCTGAGCATTGTTGCAGACCATGTGCACCCTTCCATGGCAATGGTATTCAATGATGGCATTGGCCTCTTTCAGCAGGATAATGTTCACTGCCACAAAGCAAAAATTGTTCAGGAATGGTTTGAAGAACACAACAACGAGTTCAAGGTGTTGACTTGGCCTCTAAATTCCCCAGATCTCAATTGAGCATCTGTGGGATGTGCTGGACTAACAGGTCCAATCCATAGAGGCCCCACCTCGCAACTTACAGGACTCAAAGGATCTCCTGCTAACGTCTTGGTGCCAGATACCACAGCACACCTTCAGAGGTCTAGTGGAGTCCATGCCTCGACGAATCAGGGCTGTTTTGGCGGCAAAAGGTGGACCTACACAATATTAGGCAGGTGGTCATAATGTTATGGCTGATCAGTGTACATATCTCAAATCCTACAGACATCAGTCTGCATTCCACACTAATACGACAATAAGCTACTGTAAAAATACTAGGACTCCTATCTTGAGGTCTATTAACTGCATTTATTTAACTTGAATCCTGCTAAAAGAATATTATAACATCTTATTTAGAATACAAACATTCTCAAAACATCTCTGAGTGGAAAAGGAAAAAACAGAACTGGTGCTTGCCACTTTCCCTTGCATTTGATGATCATTAAGTTAGCATCGCTTGCTTCTCAGCTAGCCCAAACACAATAAAACATATATAATTTGTAATTCAATACCTGCCACAAGATTGTTGTCAGCTACTAACAATGTTAGATAAATATTGATTATTGAGAATTAGTTTCAGACACTTCACAAACCTGTAATACTGGATAAATATTACCACAGAACTCGTTTGGCTTCTCCATAATATTAGAGAAGATAGCCTGTGCCTACCCCTCAAACATAGTGGTGCTGTGCTCGCTAGTTCCCTCTAGCGGTTGCATGTATAAGTGGTTTAAGTGGTTCTCAATGACTTCCAGTGGAGTTTCTCATTTAATAAAATACAGAATACAGCTGAACCATAAACAAACTATTATTTTACATACTTTAGGTACAAAATAAACATGAAATTGTGACCATATAGTTAATTACAAAGGAATTACACTGTTCATACATAACACTTGATTATTTGAAAAAAAACAATGTAGCCTGGCAATAAGCATGGGAAATTAGCCTGTAATTGTCAGTTAAAGATGCATTCCTCAACTTTTCTTAATTACCAACCTATGTTTTTAAACCTACCATTTTAGGTGGGATGTGTAATATGTTGTATATATCTGCAATCTGTAAGTAGAACTACTCTTACACCAGAAATGTGGCTGGCAGGCTTTGTTTGAGGATGAGCATCTAGCAGCTACCTTAGGATCTAACGGTAGAAGTGACAACTACATTAGGAATAGCTACAAAGACAACATCTATGGTGTAGTTATTCAAATGGTGCAGCAAAGCTGTAATTCCAAAATGTTTTATTTACATGTGCAAAAAGACATTGTGTAATTACTAAAACAAAAATCATATGTAATTACACACTTGGAATAACATCCTACAGCATGTTTTGTAATTGCCTCTTGTTTTTCCACAAGGGTAATAACCTATACTGATTAATCATTATTCTATTGTAATTACAATGTAAAACCTGTGGTAATTCAATGTTGTTAATACAGTTGTTGATATGTATTACCATAGCAGTTACAGAGTAATAAGTGTCAACCTAAGGGAACGTGTTACCCAAATAGGTATTATAGTAAGTACCACATGAACACATTACCCTCCATGATGTCATTGCCCACATGAATGAAATGTGTTTTCATAAAAAGACACGTCACAATATCTTGGACTTAGTCGAAGAGTACCTCAAGGCTCAGGACTGCCCCCCCCCCCTTATTATCTCTATTTGTAAAATAGCAGTCTAAACATAAAGTAAGATTTAATTATGAAGTAATTAATCTGTTAATCTGTTATTTTTCTAATCTGTAGAAATCTGCCAAATATTTGTTTTACATTGGAAGATGCAGAATTGCTCATTCATGCAATTATTACATCTAGACTGGACTACTGCAATGCCCTCCTCATAGGTCTTCCAAGAAAACTGCAATGCCTTGCTAAAAGAATTTTCATTAGCTTTCGATTAACCCCTTCACAAGATATATCTGACACTGCATCTATTTTATACCCTAAATGCCTGAAAGATTATAGCACTTTTTATCTCAGGTTTTTTATCAATTCCAGTTTTACATTTTGATAATTTTTTAAAAATGTAAAACTGATAATTTTTTTTAAAAATGTAAAAATTAAGCCAGTTTTCCTGGCTTAATTTTATATTTTCCTTGACTTTTATTGAGCAATTTGAAGTGCATTCCCTGTATGAAAGGTGCTATATGAATAAAGGTTTATTATTACACTAATTACTCTTACGTAAGATTAGTTTTTGTGGTTGCAACCAAATCATGTGCTGGTTCCACCAACTGAAAGACTCAGTGGCACCAGTGCCACCGGGGGAAATTCTCAGTGTGGAGCCCAGCTTAGATATACAGTGCTGCTTGAAAGTATGTAAACCTCTTGTGCAATTATAGTATTTGTTAATGTTCACCATGAAATCGTTATTTAATCACAACCAGTCATTTTTATCTGACATAACAGGTTTATAGGTTCCAATTTCATATGTTGATTCAGAGTAAAAATAAGTGAACCGCAATTTGCATTGGTTAAATGAAGTAGGTATATAGAATCAGGTACCCACATATTTGGATACCAAATGAACCAATCAAAGGAGGGATCTTTAGGAATGAGTTTGGGTGTGGCTCTGATAGAGACAAGGAACCTGATCAGTTAGGTATTACTCAAATTTCAAGGTTTATTTGTCAAATGCACTAAACAACATTGTCATCCTGCACAGTGAAATTCTTGTGACATGGCACCCGACAACTACGTAGTGAGAAAGATATAACTAGAAAGACAATAATAATAAAATAAGGCAACAATATATATATATATATTTATATTTATATATATATATATATATAACACTACACTCGCAGCAGTTTAAAAAGGAGTACTGTAAACTAGCAGCAATCTAAGTAGTATTATTGATATAGCAGCAATCTGGGTAGTATTATTGAACATTTAAATATGGCAAGTGTGGCAGTAATATAACAGTGTGAACTAGCAGCACTTGGTAGGTATTGAATGTTACAGAAAAATATGAGTGCAAGCTTATGAATGGTGGCAGCGCACACTGCAACTACGTAGTGAGATTTAAGAATAAAAATGTACACACAGTAAAAATACTGTATAGCAAGAGGATAAAGCAATAATAAACATAACATTGTATATTGCAGCAGTTTTGACAAATAAACCTTGAAACTTGAAACTTTAAAGGACTGTAAACTAGCAGCAATATTGGTAGAAGTATTGAGTTGTGTAGATATGGCAAGTATGGCAGTAATATACATAAAAAATTTAAACTAGTCTTAATTTTGAAAGAGTAGGATGGGGGAGAATGAACAGTATGGTAGAAGCATTGAGTATTATACATATTCCTTTGCAAGTACCATTCATAAGCATACTAATAATATGGGTAGAATATGCTTATGAATGGTACATGCAAAGGAATATTCTAATGCCCATTAGAAGTACCTGGAAGGACATCACAGCATCTGGAATGTTTGTGTGTGATCAGTATGATCATAGTTCAGTGTTGCTGGATAAGGAGCCTTATGGCCTGAGGGAAAAAATTGTTTTTGAGTCTGGAAGTGCGTGCTCCGATGCTCCGGTAGCATCTACCAGACGGCAGCAGTGTGAACAGACCATTGCCTAGGTGGCTGTGATCTATGATGATGTTCCATGCTTTCCTCTGGCATCGTGTATGATAGATGCCTTGCACGGAGTGGAGATGACAGCCGATGATGCGCTCCTCAGACTTTACCACCCTCTGGAGGGACTTGCAGTCTGCAGCAGAGCAGCTGCCGTACCAGTCAGTAATGCAGCCTGAGAGGACGCTTTCAAAGGTGCACCTGTAGAAGTTGGTGAGAGTTTTTGCAGACATGCCAAATTTCTTGAGTCTCCTCAGGAAGTAGTCATTTTTGGGCAGTTTTCACTGCCGAGTTCGCTTGTCTGGATGAACACACTGAGAAACTTGAATTCAGAGACTCCACTTCAGCTCCATCGATGTCACTTCCTGAAGTCCACAATCATCTCCTTAGTCTTACAGAAGTTGACATTTCCTGGTCAAATGCTCATGACAGAATAGAAATGATAATTGAAAATGTAGCTGAATTCTCTGAGATCACTAATAATGATATTGACCCGTTAGTGTTCACAAATTTAAGAGGAGCTCTTGACAGACTCACACGCTTCTCCCCAGGGGAAGACCAGCTCTGGAATATGGACCGTCAAAGGGGTCACAATCATCACCATACATGATAGACAACCCTCAAACCTTAATCAATTGGCTGAGTTCTGTAAGGAGGACATGGCAAAAATCCCCCCGAAAAATATGTCAGAAACTGATTAGTGGCTATAGAAGACGTTAGCTCCAAGTTATCACTGCTAATGGAGGTTCCAAAAGCTATCAGAGTTTGAGTTTAGTTTTATATTTTATACAAAACACACTTTTAATCAGCACTTACTCTACCCAACCATACACGCTACAATGAAATTCTTCACTATACCCACACCAGAATATTTTTTCATCTATGCTCAAATTGTACTGTAAGATTATGAATATGTGAATAGTGTGGCGTCTCTTTGCATCTTTCCATTTTATTACTCTCTTTTTATAAATTTATTTAATCAATTTTAATTTAATTTATGAAATTAATAGTATGTTCTTCGACATCATTGGTTGAAACAAGCCTGAAGTCTAATCTAAAAAATCTATACATTCGTGTTTTGTAGCAATTACCGTTTTCCTTGTTGAAGTTATTGGACCTTCCTCAGCAGCAATGTTCCTATCAGCCACTAAATTGCAAGTTGACAACATTTTCTCTGGCATTCTAAAGACTACTTTCCTGAGAATTTTTTACATTTTTTATAGATTCGCAGGATCTCACTAGCAAGCTAGACTTTCTGAGATTGTGAAACGATGTCTTTTTCTGATCATAGCTTATTACAAGAAGACATTGACATCACCATGATGGTGCACCAGTGCCCCTAACAGAAACAGCTGGCACCTTCTGAAAGATTCCGGAAGCTACCAATGGTTGTGGATTACTTAAAACAAGGAAATGGAAATGGCCCGTTGAAGCCAGAATCTCTTCTCGAAGCACATTAGACAAACACAATGGGCTTTGGGATAACGTTATGAATACTCATATTCCTTAGTTAAGATTCTGATCCATTATACATATAGTTAGCTAGCTAGACCAACATTTAAACACGATGTCCATTCAAAATCTTAAAAACACCACATAGTTTGACCATCATAGCGCTAGCTGTAGTAGCTCAGGGACTTGATTATCTGATTAGAGCTCTTCTCAGATCGACATTTCTGTGTCATAAATTTTTTATTCTAATATTTCCATGAGCTGTAAGCTGTAATCATCAAGATTGAAACAAAAAAGGCTTGAAATGTTTCACTGTAATGAATCTAGAATATATGAAGGAGTCAGTTTTTGAATTTGAATTATGGAAAAAAAAAAAAAAATCCACGATATTCAAATTCTTTGAGATCCACCTGTACCACTATACTTATGTCTCCTTTCTTCCTCATCTATCCTCTTCTTTCTATACTGTGCACCAGAGGCGTTGCTAGGATTCTAATAAATTCAGCCAGGGCTTACACCAGACTCCAAACAAAAAGTAGTGGAAAAAATAGATTTTGAACAGCTAAATTGTTGTACTTTTTAATAAGTATTAATAAAAAGGTGAACTAAGACTTTGGACGAAAGAGGAAAGCAAAACTGATCTGAAAAAAATCTCCAGCCAGTAGTAATCAAATCAGCAGTATTCCTGACATTGTTCTTGGAATATTTTAATTAAATAATAAATATCTAGACTTGCTATAAGCACACATTTTGTGTGGAAAAAACACCATAATGTCTACCTTATGTCTCTTTGCTGGTTTCATCTTGATGCTTAGGAACAAATTGTTTTGCTACTAGTTGGCTTCCTCGCCACATTCAACATAGTTAGTTGTCATAGGCAGTCTCACTACCGCTGGCGGTACTGAGGTAAACAGACTGCACACGTTTTCTAAAAGCTAGCAAACTTAGAGCAGTGCCTCCATTTGAGACTGAGGACCCAAAACAACAATAATATATAATTATATAGAAATGTAATATAATTACATAACAAAAGTAATAATCATAATAATAAGTGATTATAAGAAGTTTACCTTGCTGCTGACAATGACAGCATGTAGTGACTTTTTGCTATCTTGAAATTTCTGCTTGTTATTGAAAGTGAACGATGGTATGGTAGCCTGGTAGCTACCTAGCTAGCTATCCATCTGAGTGGAAGACATGTACAGTACATGTTTCAATCGCAAAACCAGTTGCAGAAATGTCTACGAGTCATACAAATGCTTCAGGGAAAATTATTTATGGCTTGAAGACTTATCAACTGGATTCTACAAAGGCAAAGGTTCATCCCACTTTCTTTCTATATGCTTAGCCCATGTTCCACAATATCGCAGTGAGTGCATGCTAGCTAGACCAGTGCAGTGGTTCTAAAACTGTGTGCCGTCACACACTGTTGTGCCTTAGGAGCTGGCCAGTGGCTTGGAAATAGTTTTATTTATGATGATTTACATATCCTCGCTTGTGCATCCTTGCCTTCATGATCAGTTTTCTTTTCGAGCTTCTTATAGCCATAGCTGCCCTTCAATTCAAGTCTTGCCTTAGTGAATAAGCTACCACCAGATGCCAACAATGACATACCCTGTAACCTGTCCGCATTCTCTCTCTTTCTCTCTTTCCCCCTCACAGAAAATGCGTGAGTGCCAAGTAGTGTGAAGGAGATCTGCTGCTTGATTGACACAGAGGACCCAAAACATACTTGCGTTTTTGATCAGGAATATCATATTATTTTAGAAGGCTTTATTATTATTTATTATTACTTTTGTAAAACCAAAACAAAAAATTATGAGATCCGGGGCTATTCATAAACATTCAGGGCTTCAGCCCCCGACGCCCTGGCCTGATGACACTGCTGTGCCCCCGATGGCTTTGATATTTTCATAGTAACCTACAGAACCGCAGTCAGAAAATTTAAACAACTGAACTGTCAACTGGCGTAATCACTGGACTCACCCACAGTCCACACCTGACACCGCCCACTCTCACCGTCTCCCAAGTCGTCATTATCATCTTGCTTATAACAAATAAACAAGAAACCAGGCAAGTGAAAAGACGAGAGAATCGTGGAATCTACCAGAAATAATAAATGTTGTTTCTCTCAATAGATTCAAACTTGGAGTCACGTGATCGGCTCGACAGAGATGGCGGCTTAAAGTATAGATCCTGGCCCAATTTTGCCAAATAGTTGTGTTATATGGTTCCAACTCTGATATTCTATCACTTTGTGCTCGATAGAGTCATTTAAAGCAGAATGGCAAACAAGAACAAAACCCAACGCGGCGATACGGATGCCGTTGCAGAGGCATTACTGGAGAAACAGAAGAGCTACCTTGAAACACATTTTTCTCAGATTCAGTCTCAGATTCAATAGGTGGGGATCGACAACGACAGGAAGCTAACTGCTATCCATGCCCAACTAGCATCTCTGACTGCAGGCCTTGGCTCTATCAGATCTGATGTGGACAATCTAAAAACTACCGTGGACAGCAACTCAAGTACTCTTGATAGCCTTGGCCACGCTTTTCAAGAGCTGGAGGTGAAGCTAGCAAATATGGAGGACAGAAACCGAAGATGCAACATCCGCATCGTCGGGCTGAAAGAGGGGCTAGAAGGCTCTAATGCTATTCAGTATCTCTCGCGTTCCCTGCCTAAGTGGCTCCCGAAATTGGCAGATGTTCAGATCAAGCTTATGAGAGCCCACCGAATTTACAGTGATATCCCAAAGAAGAACACCACTACTGATCGTACGTTGATTTTCAACATTTTCCGCTACACAACCAGGCAGATGATCCTACAGGCTGTGCGGAAGTCTCCGCCCATGGTCGGGGGCAGAAAGATTCGCTTTTCCCCGGACTACAGCAACTTCACGGTCAAGCGGCGCCAAGCTTTCTATCAAACCATGGATTCGGCACGAGTCAAGGATCTGGATTTTTTCATCCTCTACCCGGCAACACTGAAGATCAAGGAAGGCTCACAGTACAGAGCTTTCACCTCCGCTAAGGATGCTGAAGATTACGTGGGGCAGGCTGCTCCCCGTCCTCATGCTGCCGCGGAGACGGTCGGCACCTCGGATTCTATCGCGGAGAGCACCGTGGAAGAAGATCAGGATTAAAAAAACTGCCTGATGAACATGGACTTTTGGTTTGACTAAATCTCTTAATGTGTTCTAGTTTTATTGCATTGTTATCTGATATGATTACTGAGACTGTGTATTTTTGAATGACATATCTGTCCTGTTTAAATTAGCCTACGCTCCATAGGTTAATTAGGCCAGTACTAGGTTAGGGTTTCCTTTCCAATGTGCTTGCTATCTTGTGCTTTTTGTTTCCTGTTTTTGTTGACGAGAAATGCGTTTATTTAAAATTTAGTGCAGAACCAGTTGGTGTTGCAACCACGTAACTATGGGCTGATGTTCCTTTTTGCTGCCTCGTGTCAAATCTTGATCACAGACCTATTTTGAGTGTTAGCCTTCTGGCTATGTTTCCCCCCCTCCTCTCGCTTTCCCTTTTGTGTCACTGTCTCGTCTCTTTTTGTTCTGTGTCTTAAATGTTCTGTGTGTTGAGGGACTTAACTTTGGATGCACTATTGTTAGGATTTAACGAAGTGAAAGGTAGAAGCATAGTAGCATGTTGCTTTTCCACATCTACTTTAATTTAGATGAAAGTATTTGCTACAGACTGATACTGGCCGCTTAGCCAACAGATTATATCATACAATTGCATCCTCCTCAGCAAGCTCAAAAACAAAAGGAGTGACCATTATTGTCAAACGGAATCTTCCACTTAAAGTTTTATCCTCTTGGTCAGACAATACAGGCAGAATTGTGATTTCTACAACAGAGTATAATTTTAGGACAATTGCACTCGTGTCAGCTTATGCGCCTAATACTTTTGATGGCAGTTTCTATGGTACGCTCACTAATCAAATGCAGGAGTTAACGGACTGTTCTTTTGTTGTTGGTGCAGACTTCAATGCTGTGTGGGAACCAGATATTGATCGATTGAACGCAAAGGCCACTGGGGTTCAGGCACAAGCCACAAATGCTTTGAAGTCATGGGCCAGCAGCTTGGGTCTTATAGATATTTGGCGTGCAGTTAATCCCACCTGTAAGGATTATTCCTTTTTCTCAGGTAGACATAAATCCTTTTCCAGAATTGATTTTCTTTTTGCATCCCCTCAATTGTTTCATTCAATTGATAAAGCGGTGTTACTTCCAATGGCATTGTCTGACCATAAAGGGGTCCTCTGTGTCACCACCCTAGACCGTCTGTCTCAACGTGCTGCTAGATGGCGCTTTAATACTTCTTTACAGAAAAATGATTCCTACATCACTCAGTTTATAGCAGAATTCCAGATATTTGCAGACATTAATGTTGGCTCTGTAGAAGACCCCAGGATATTGTGGGACACGATAAAAGGTTTTATTAGGAGCAATACCATACTATTCTGCTCTAATGCGTGCAAAGCTAGATCACTTCAACTACAAAACCTTGAAGCTGAGTTCACCAGGTTAGACTCATTGTTGCAAACTAATTTTACTGACCAAATTGCTTTGGAATGATCACTAGTCAAGAAGGAAATAAACAACATTCTGAAACAGAAATCTGAATTTCTAATTCATAGAACGAGACAGCACTATTACTTCCGGGGTGCTAGACCTAGTCATCTACTTGCCATGAGAATAAGGTCCTGTGACCATTTTGCCGATATTCCCGCTTAAATCTTCAGATGGTAATATTAGAACTGACCCTGTTGAAATAAATAAATCCTTCCAGACATTTTATTCCAATTTGTATGACTCAGAGGTTACCTTGAATAAAACCCACTGTGACGGCTGGTTGAATCAGCTTGACTTGCCTCCATTATCAGCAGAGGAATCAGCTAACTTAGACAAATTGATCACTCTAGAGGAACTATGATTGGCGGTACAGAATATGCAAAAGGGAAAATCACCGGGCTTTGATGGGATCCCCTCGGAATTGTATGCAACTTTTTGGGAACAACTGGGCCCATTCCTTCTTGGCATGATTAACTACTCCATTGAAAAGGGCAAATTTTCAAGGGATGTTAACACAGCCTTGATCTCCTTACTCTTGAAGAAAGATAAGGATCCTACAGAGTGCTCTAGCTATCGACCTCTGAGCCTGCTTAACTCTGATTTAAAAATCTTTGCGAAACTCCTAGCCCGTCGTTTGGAGTCCCATATGTCAAAATTAGTGAACTCTGACCAAACAGGATTCATAAAAACGAGACTGGCAGCAGATAATGTTAGACGCCTTCTCCACATTGTTGATGCAGCAGAAGACAATAAGACCCCAATGTCACTTCTCTCTCTTGATGCAATGAAAGCCTTTGATAGGCTTGAGTGTTCGTTTCTATGGTCAGTCTTAGAGGTGATGGGCTTTGGTAACACTTTCATTGGTATGATTAAGGTAATGTATTCTAAACCCTCAGCCCGAGTCTTAACCGGACGCACCTCCTCCTCTTTATTTCCGGTTTCTAGATCTTCCTGTCAAGGCTGCCCCTTGAGTCCTGCACTATTTGTCCTCTCTCTAGAACCTCTGGTGCAAGCTATTCGCCAATTGATTATGGTGTCACCGATATGCATTTGTAATACACAGCATCACCTCTCACTATTTGCGGACGATGTTTTTTTTTTTTTGAAAACCCCTCTCAGTCTCTTCCTCACCTTCTATCATTATGCAAGGAATATGGAAGCTTATCAGGCTTTACAATTAATTGGTCAAAGTCTACACTTCTTCATTTAAATGATCCTGCTCGCAATTCAGTCATGCCTGCTAACACCCCCATTGTTAGGCAGTTTAAATATTTAGGCATTGAGGTTTTCCCTTGCTTAAACTAGATTGTTAAGCATAACTATTCTGCTGCTCTGGACAACGTTTTGAAAGATATGGAAAAATGGATGGGTCTCCCCATGTCTATTCAAGCCCATATATCTGTGGTTAAAATGAATGTTTTACCCAGGATTAATTTCGTGAGCTCTATGCTACATCTTTCCCCTCCTTCTGGTTATTGGCATAAATTACAATCAGCAGCATCTAAATTTATCTGGAAAGGAAAACGGCCTCTCAGTTCCCAACTTCAAACATTATTCTTGGTCCTTTGTGTTAAGACCCCTCCTTACCTGGTTCAACCCAGATATCTCTGTTTGCTGGCGTACCCTAGAAAATGCTATGACAGAGCCTTGGTCACTCCATGACGTTCTTTTTGCCAATATCTCCAACAAACAGTGCCAGCTACGCTTTGGCCCCATTATCTCTCATCTTATCAAAACTTGGAGATTGGCTGAAACATATTGCGATTTAGCTTGTAACTGGCACACATTTTCTCCATTATTCAACAACACAGTGCTCCTGATTGGTGGGAGGCCTATAACAGCTCCACAGTGGGAACAGAGGGGGGTTCATTGTCTAAAAGACAACTTTAGCGAGGTTGGCTTGTTACCCTTTTCTGATTTAAAAAACACATTCAATCTACCATGTTCCTCTTTTTTTCTTTTACCTCCAATTAAGATCAGCACTCAAGGCATACGGTGTCCCCTGGCAGAGGGCTTTGCCCATCCATCCTATCCGGAAGTTATTTACTATGCAGCCAAAAACCTATCAAGGCTTTATCAGTTCTTGGTGATGTCTGGCCGCTCTTTGGCCTTCCTATTGAGAGGATCTGGGTACGCAATTGCCCGGGATCGATCTTAACTGGCATGATGTATGGTCTAACATTCCAAAGGTATCACGCAATCCAGACCATCAGCAGATTCAATACAATTTCTTTCATAGGACATATGAAAATGCATCACATGAAAATAATTAACAGCCCTTTATGCACGTTTTGCCCACTAAAAGCTCAAGGTACATACAGTGGGGAGAACAAGTATTTGATACACTGCTGATTTTGCAGGTTTTCCTACTTACAAAGCATGTAGAGGTCTGTAATTTTTATCATAGGTACACTTCAACTGTGAG
>JACXGI010007866.1:0-35605 GCA_016801175.1 Esox masquinongy
GTGTGTGTGTGTGTGTGTGTGTGTGTGTGTGTGTGTGTGTGTGTGTGTAAGCCCCTACATGTCTATACATTATATGTGTGTGATTGTGTCTCTATGCATTTTTGTGTGTCTGATTGTGTCTATGCATTTCTGTGTGTGTCACAGTGAATAAAACTCTCTGTGTGATAACGTAGCCATTAGAAGTCAGACTCATATCGCCACTCTTCCTTGTCCCTAATGTGGCTTTATGGTCTTCATAAATCTGCCCGAGAAATGAATCAAGTCGCGACGTTCACACCTGCTCAAACCTATTGGACCATTCGTTTACAACTCCACCCTGGCCTTTTCTGTCAGAAAACACACAAAAAAGCACATTGGTTATTTATTACATGCTCATGAATCAGCCCTTCCTTTAATACGACAGTATCATGATGAATAACTAGAAGCAAAATGGCCGCCGCCGTCTTTAAGCCAGTCCTTGGTGTCAACACGGTGTTTGTTATACGCTGCCTCAAAGGCTTTGTCACGGGATTACTGTGTTGCAGGGAGGGCTGTCATGTCAGAGGAAGGTAATTATCTGTATGTTAATGGGACGTCTTCCAGTCTTTACGGTTGCCTCCGCACTGTCTCCCTCTATAGCAACCCTGTGCATGTGTTTAGTGGATGTGTGTGGGGGGCAGGAGTGTGGGGGGGGGGGGGCTGGGTGACATGTGCTCCAATGATCCTCATTTGTTCTGGGGAAGTTTTCAAACTGAGGAAACGATGTTATTACACTTCACCACAACCACCGCCTGGTGTAATGTGCTATTTGCCATGCCAGGCACCGGGATTTCGCAGATGGAAATTAAGGGAGAAAATTGCCACTAACTACTCAATTACATAGCTTGATGGTGGCGCCGACCCCGGTTGGCAGCAGTGGCAACACCGAGCCAATCACATTGCAGAGCAGATGGCATCACATTAGAATAGGGAAAAAAGACAATGCGATATATTCATGGTAGAAAGATATTGGAATTATCTCAGATGCTTTGGCTTCATATTGAACAATTAAAGGCGTCAATTGGATTTTATGGGATATTTCAGAGGCAATGTGCACGCTGGGTACATCGACGTTATCCATGGAACTGTCCTTGGGTTTAGAATCTGACAATCAACTGTTATGTTGTACTGTGATATGTAGGCCACTCTGTCATATTAAAGGGGGAAAAAGGCATTGTATTGTGAGTTTATTATGCCATGCCATTCCCCAGGCTGAAAGGCTTATAGAGGAACTTTCTGCCTGTGATTCCTCCATTCCCATATTGTCTTGTGGAAGCAATCCTAAACTGTACACAAAGCTCAAAAATTCCCTTTAAAAACATCACTGGCTCCTTTGGAAGAGAGTCCCTTCCCCTCAATTCATTTTCATAGCCGTACCGTGGCAAATCTTTTCGATTTACTTTTTTTTATTCCTCTCTACTTTCAGTGTTTATGCTGTTCTCGCAAGGAATAAATCGGCGTGTCATGATTTAATCAGTGAGATATTTCACTGTTTAGCGCCTGTTTCTGCTGCACGTCAAATGTTTACCCAGATGGTCTAAGATAATCTCTATAGCACTACCTAACTCTGTAATGTAATTACTGGTGTCATTTCCCAGGGATAACTCTGGGTAACATGAAACCACACATTCAGCCACAGCTCCTCTTACTGCCGGAGCGAGGAGGGAGAAACCGGCGCAAATGCCAGAAACCGGCACAGTTGCTGGCTACATGTGAACCATGAGTGTCGGGATGTTTCTTGTGGCGGAGTGACTCCGACCGTATCTGTGCCCGGCAATCGCCGCGTACCGCAGACAGCTGCCTCGAGGTTGTGTTCCCTCCTGCCGGACGCCTATGTATTTACATTGTGGCATGACAGAGAGAAGTCTCACTGATTTTACACTGGGTCTGAGACTACTGCGGGCCACAGAAACATCAGTGGGGTCAATATCCTCGTAAATCTCTTGTTTAGCACCAGATCAATGGCAACGCTCACAAGGAGAGACGTAGGCTAGTTGTTTTTGCTCATGCGCGCGCGGCATCAGGCTGTATTGCCGGGGGGGTGGGGTTTGAACATACAACAAACTAGTCGTAACTTGCCTCTGGCGTGGCTGCAGAATAAGCAGCACTTTTTAGCCGAGGAGGGCACTTTTGACTTTAAAGTTAAGTGGCTGTATTTATTCCGGTATATCATTAATAACACTGACTCAGTGCTTTTAATATTGCACCTCTTTTCATCTCAACCCCACTGTTTGCCTACACATTGTCACTGGAGGGGGCAGAACACACATTGGCCTTATTACATATTCAGCAGGCGTAGGACATCAAAATAGTTTCATCATTAAAATGCTTACCATTTGTGGCCTTTAAATGACTAGAATATACTGTATATATAAATTCCCTTCCTCCCGCAGCCCAAAACAAAGGGTGGTGTCGTTCTTTAAAGTAATAGAGAGATATGTCCCCAGGTTCCTGTGCGGACTTACCTTTAGGGATCAATTATGTGGCCAAGGGCTCCTTTTAAAAAAAAATCCCTCCTGATTAAAACGCCAGGCCCTTTCCCGCTGGTCTCTTTGTATGGAGTGCTTGGCTTTTGCAATTTATTAGCATATTGTATTTTTAAAGGTCAGTTTCTGTTTTACATGGCCACTCTATCTGGAGTAGGTCATAGACAGAGACGGACTAGCTATTGTTCTGAAACCACACTTTTCTTTTCTGTTCCAAAAGGAGGGGCCGAATGTGTTCTTCCCCCCCAAGACAGTTCAGTTAATGATTTTGATATTGCCCCATGCGGTGATTGTATAAAAACCACAAGCTACAT
Organism: Esox masquinongy; assembly: GCA_016801175.1. NCBI lineage: Eukaryota > Metazoa > Chordata > Actinopteri > Esociformes > Esocidae > Esox > Esox masquinongy. Next base: position 2,819 of record JACXGI010007866.1, read on the forward strand.
CCCATGGTTAAAAATAGTTACAGCCGATACCTTTTTTAGGTCTTTTGCATCCGCACATTAGGAAATTACCCCAACAGAACCCAGGGTATTACACTATCTGTGCAAATCAGTTGCATCCGAGCGTATTACAAAAGAAGCAAGCATGCTGAACACTTCCTCTGATCAAAGAGGGCCAGAAGCTGCTTTAGAAGGTAGTCGCATCAAGTGTTTCCCTTTTTCCTCCTTTTCGATGAAGCTGTGAAAAAGAAAGAAGGAAAGAACGAGTGAGAGATAGAATGATAAAGAAAGAAAGAAGAGGAGTAACAGAGGTTATAAAACAGAAGTGAGGCCCTGTTCTCTATTGTGACAGGCAGCAGAAGGGACCCGACTGTTTGATTGGTGTTTCAGAAGTGCTAAGTGGCGGTGGTCCCTGTAGGGTCTATTAGACATCATCTTACTCCCACTGGCATCAATGGGGAGGGAGAGAGAGAGGGAGCAGGAGATGTTAGTCTCAGGGAGGCCTTCCACTGGGTCGCGTCACTGGGCCTTGTGACTTGAGCTCCATGTTCAGGCTACTTCAGTCTTGACTATTTCAGCCCACTGTCACAAAACAACAGTTGCGACGGGAATACCCTGGTCAAGTCGGGTGCACCCCCGGCTACTGTAATATCAATTCACCCTCTCCCTCGCTCTCAATTTCTCTCTTCCTCCCTCTTTGCCTATTAAAACGAATTGCTGTCGGCTGTGGCTCTGTGTAGCACATGTTCCCTCTCGAATGCAAGATAATTACGCCTTCTGCTCCGGCAGGCAGGTACAGTAAATAGCCGTAAGAACCACCCATCAGGCAAAACAATGCAACATCCAGTACTTGAGATCGTAAATGTAACCAGGCTGTTGACTCTGAAGGGTACAAGTGCAATTACCTCATAACAACCCAGGGAGGGAGACTAATGCCATCTTGTTGTTTAGTCCCAGGGCTGTGTTTGAAATGACAACCTATTCCCAGTCCACTCCACTCGGGCAGGGTTTTTCAAACTGGGGTCCGTGGGCCGCTCTGGGGACTGCAAGGGATTACATTTGCAAGGGACTGCAAGGGAGGATTTTGAGTTTGTTTCTCGTATTCATTTTAATGTACTGACAGGTTTTTTAATATCTTGACCAATCTTCCTATCCAGACCCAATCATAATCCTATTTTTCCATCAAAATGGAAATAGTATTTGTGCTTGCCTGTCCCCCTCTGTACACTAGTTAGTCAGGGCCTTATTGCTAATGGGCGTCTGCTCCAGGGCTTCGACCTCCAGCAACAGGTGGGGAGGCCACCAACCAAAACCTTCTTTTGGGGCCTTGATAGCTTATGAACATGGTGGGAACTGTCAACATGTTTAGAATAGCAGGAAATGTACATTAAAAGAGACACATTATCTCTTAGCCTCATGGCAAAAAGGGGATTTCCGCCAGCAGAAATGGTGCCGCCGGCAAGCTACCTGCATGTCTCGAGGTCTTGATAGGGGCTTTAAAAGTGGTTTGTTTTAGTCGGGAGTCCCCACCGAGGGGGTCATTTTTGTGGGTCCTTCACGTTATAAACTTGGCAAACTATGGCAACCTATTCCCTGAAAGGGCACTATTATAGTGAAGTGATTGCTTAAAGCTGTATGAAATGAATATGTGAAGCTGAACTAATTTCCCAGACATCATTCAGGACCAATAAATGTGGAATTAACTAGGATGCACTGTGCAATACTATAGCTTTGTCCCAGTGGAAATATAAGCGATAAAGAAAAGGACACCATGTTTACTCGTTTGGAGATTGCTAAATATGTATGTCTTCATCTTGGAAAATTTGATTAGAAAGCAACTGATGCCTTTAAAACACATAGCGGTTGACATTTTTAAAGAGAGAAATGATTTGAGCAGGCCAGTTTCTTAAAGATGGTGGCCAGGGAGATTCAGCGCTGTGGAAAGCTACTTAACAGTCAGACAGAAAAGACACACACTCAGCAGACAGCGAGAATAGATGTACATAGACACACACAAACACACACACACACACACACACTACTCCTTCCAGCAGATAGACCAAATAGGTGTTCCAATTGCATTCTGCTGATGTAAGGAAGGATATAAGTCAAATGAAAAAGTGTGTAGATGAGCATTGTATCTGACATGGCATTAGGTAAGACCGTGTGGTTCTACATTTTACTTTTTTTTTTAACCAAAAACTTCCTTTTTGACTAGCGGAGAGGATGTGTGTGTTTCGAGGGTGTGGTAGCGATCGAGAGAGGGAAGGACACTGCTGTTTTAACTAATTTAAGCAGAGACCCGACAACTCTCACCTGCTGGGAAGACACTGCTTTGACGTATTGATTGAGCAAGGGACTGTGTGTGTGTGTGCCTGTCTGTGCTCTACCTTTCTTTGGGTGAAAGTGTGTGTGCGCACTGGTGTGTGTGTGCAGATATGTGCCTGCCTGTGTGTCTTCTCGCTGTGCTCTACCTTTCTTTGGGTGAAAGTGTGTGTGCGCACTGGTGTGTGTGTGCAGATATGTTCCTGCCTGTGTGTCTTCTCGCTGTGCTCTACCTCTCTGTCAGGGTGGAGAGGGGAAAGACGGAGGAGCGGCTTGCCAATTAATCAAAGTCAGATGTGGCTGTGTGCCTGGAGTCACTGCTGATCCCTGTCCCGGCTAGTTCCCGCTCGACGGTCTGTCTGTCTTTCTGCCTGTCTTTCTGCCTGTCTATCTTTGTGAGAAAACTATACGACTCAGAGCTGGAGAGAGATTGCCGGGCAGAAGTTAAGCTACACACAAAGAAAACACACACACTGTTCCAGCGATCTGCGTTCGTTCACACCGTGTTGAAATTCACACCGAAACGGATGCGACTGGCGTGTTGAAGTCAGATAGGTCGTTTTCATCAGATACCAGAAAACACACTCGTCTGGCCTGGAGTTAAACTGGGATTCTTACACATTCCCTAAGTGCCTGCGGTGTATGCTTTCTAAGAAATTACTTTAACCACTAATTTAATATACAGTACATCGAGCTACCCCTGATTTAAGTCGAAACGGGTAGAATATATCCAAAAATAAGCGTATTAGGAAACATCATTTGAATCGAGTGCAAATAATAATTCTGCACTATAAAGTGGAGTAGTGCTCTCTGCTGTCAGAAGCTTTGTGAAAGTCAATCTGACACCCTATGAACAGAAGACAGGATAATTCTTCTAGAAGACCTATGGAATTCTTATGGTTCTGGAGAGGAAAATACTAAAAAATCCACTGCCTGTGTCAGAGAATGGGAAATATTTGTGTATTATTTGTTAACAGTCAGCTTATAACTGTTAACTCCTGTTGTCGTAAAAGTTACTTTTTCAACCTATTTTCTGTCTCCTGTTTCCTGTCAGATATAGCCTCTGACATCCCATGTGCTAGTGTGTGTGTCAGATATAGCCACGGCTGATTTAAAGACATTAGAAGCTCGTCACTGAGGCTAGCCAGACGTGAAATCTATTCATTAATCAGAGTGCTAGCCTCGTCACATTGATTTCCTGTTTCTCCGTCTCTCGCCGTCCTTCAGTATTTTAAGAAGATGTTGAGGTTGGACCTAGGACACGTCTAAACTATCACTGCTTTGAAGGACAGATGGCTTCCTGTTGAAACGGTGCCATGGTGCTGATAGTTAGGCCCGTTAGGCTGTTCTGTGTTCTAACGAGACTGAAGCGTACGATCGAGTGTGACATTTCATTGGTTAAATACTGTATATCGGTTTACCAAATGGTTAATCAATCCATTCCCAAATTCATGCGTCGCTAATTGGGCAACAAACGACATGCATTCACCGCATCTCCCTGACTCTCTAGCCGTGGATGAAGGACAACAAACACCATATGGAGAGAGGGAAAAAAACCCTGAAACAAACCTGGCATCACCCCAGAGCTCTCGCCCCCTCCGTGCCGCCCGTATTGAACCCAGCTCAATTTACCCGAAACAATACTTGTGATCGGTGCGTAATAGCACCTTATTAACCCCAATTACCACAATTAAGCTCCGTCTGCCACTGCAGGCCCGCTTTGATGGCTTAATTAATCTGTGTTCAAGTGAAGAGGGCAGCCGCACGGCTCTTTGTAGTGCCCCCGCACCCACCCGAAGACCCCCCCCCCCCCCCCCCCCCCCCCCCCCCCCCCCCCCCCCGCCCCTCCCTCCCGCGCCAACCAAGCACCGGGCCTTGACCGAACCGCGCCGCCCGCGCTAACCCCTCCAACCCGCTTAACACAGCGTCGACATCTGCTGGAACAAAAACATCTCTCCTCCCATCGGCCGCCTCTCCCTCTCGTTGGCAGACAAATGCCTCTACTCCGGCGGAATGAAAGGCAACACTCGGCTCTGTGATGTTTCATAATGAACGCTACAAGCCCCTTGGCACGCTGCCTGCCGGTTCGGGGACGGAGGAGGGAGAGCTTGGATCGCTGCCCAGTTTGTTCTGTTCCTTTTTCGCGACGCTTGGGCTAATTGCTTAATTGATGCATTGTTTTTACTGACGATACGGATCGAGCCCCCCCCCACGCATGCACACACGCATCCCGCAGACAAAAGACATTACACACTATTAGCCAGTCATGGTTCCTTTCAGCCAGCTGTATCAAAGATTTAAGGCCTTTTGTTATCGTTCGGTTTTAATTGAGTTGGGCACTTGATGTTGCATAATACAGGACCGTAATTAAAACGCTGTCTTTCCGGCTTGCATTCCACAACAGTCCAGTAAGCAACACAAATGAGGATCCTTCCCATCCTGGAAATATGTGAGACTTTATGGCCTTTATCCAACACATTTCAGTGGGAAAAACATTTCTTAATGGGCTTCTTGTCAAGCTGGGCATTAACCCTAAGTGAATGCTGTATCACACTGTATTTGCTGGGCCTCTAACCCACTGTAGCTAAGTATTTACAGAAGCGCCCGTCTCTAGTCGAAAGATAAATAAATCGCATTTAGTTAGTGTGCTCTAGTGTTGGAGCTCTTTAATTAGTAGGGTTAATAAAGTTGTCCGTTGGGAAAGGAGAGAAATGCGGGCGGGTGTTTGTGTGTGTGTGTGTGTGTGTGTGTGTGTGTGTGTGTGTGTGTATGTGTGTGTGTGTGTTTATGTCTGTTGCCACAGTATAGAAGACTCTGTTTAATGCATTCCCCTTTCTCCCGGAGTGTGTCATTTCCCCTCAGACACACACGCGTGCACACAGTCCACCCCTCGCTCCCCCAGCCCCCCACCCGATCCTTCCAACCCACCCTACATATTCCCACTGAAGTCTGGGATAAAGAGGTGTTTTCCCTTCCATCCGCTTGTTTGTCCCTGGACCCCTCGGAGAGCATTCCCATTCCGGGAAGCCTGCATGTCCTCTTTCCAGAGGAGTGACTAGGGAACAGTCTGGATAAAGAAAAGAGAGCACTAGGCCCCAGACGGAGAGAGGAGAAAAGAGAGAGAGACACAGAGAGAAGGTTAGAGGGAGAGAACGAGACGATGAGAGAGAGAGACAGTCTTCACTTATTCATCATCCGTCAGCGTTCATCCCGAGGAGGAAACAAACCCACAGAGCTGTAAACACAGAGGCAGAAGGCTGTAGTGTGGCACTTCACAACCTGGGAATAGCATGTGGAGCACACACACACACACACACACACACACACACACACACGGGATGTCGGAGGACTGAGTGGGAAAGAAAGAGCATCTTCTGTGTTGTGGGCTGATAGTTGTAAAACAGAGAGGGTAGAAGGCAGTCTAGGGCTGGGATCACATTGATCTCCGCGGTGAGTAAACGTCTTGTACACCGTTCTCAAAGAAACAGAAGAACTTTGATTCCGAAGCGTGATAAATTGATTTCTCTACTTTTTACTCTCCACTGAATATTAATTGAAATAGGTACCCCCCAAAAAAAGAGAAGGACAGTGTCTACCACCGCAAGAAATGTGCTGAAGGATCGGATTTGGGGAGCGCGGTGGAGAAAAAAAGGAAGAAAAAACAGCATCCCCTGCGAACAAGTTAGCTATTATCTCGGCGTGGCAGCGCCGCCTGTTCGCTCCCCCCCATGGCGGCGGACACAAGCATTTACATGGAGTCCGCGCGGGAGAGAAAATTACAAGTATTGTGATTCGCTTTTCTCCCGCGTTTATTGCATTATCATAATGTGAAGATTCGCGTGACCGTGGAGGGTGGGGGTGGGGGGGTGGTGTTTGGGGGCGAGGCCGAGGGGGAGGCTCGCCTGGTCCTCAGGAACAGCAGGCCTCACTTCCGTCCGCACGCCCCCTTCCTCCGTCACTTCCCTCCTCCCAACGACTCTCTCTGCCCCGCCCCCACCCCACGGAGTAGATGCTGACTGCGTTCTTCCCTCCACCGCTTCTCCTCTGTCAGCAGTGGCGCGAGGTAGGTGGATGCCCCCACCCTCTGAGGAACAGTGGGCCCACCCAGACGCAGGCCGTGCTTTCACTGGGCCCGCTGAGCAACCCCAGTCATCCGTTACCTCTGGGACCTGCTTCGTACGTGTGTGGGGGTTAACACTTGCGCGTGTGTGTGTGTGTGTGTGTGTGTGTGTAGGCATTCAGATCCAGTCTGTGATTTCTGCTACAGCAGCACCCTCTCTCAGTGACCATGCAGCTGTTAATCTGCTAATGAAGGCACACCTGAGACAGATGGAGGGAGAGTGAGGAAACGGTGTGGGGGTGATTGTTTACATAAAAAATGTGTGGCGAGTGTTTTTGGTTTTTTTTATGTTCTGAGTTGCTTTATCACGTTAAACCTATGAACAGACAGACAGAGAAATGTTCGGTACTTTCCAGTCGGTGTTCAGCCTTCGTTCATATTCATGTTTCAGAAGGCCAATGATTTGTTGTCCCCCCACCAAGCAAGAGTGTGTGTGCCCACTCCAATATTCCCTCACATCCTCCTCGTTATTTTCACTTCCTACTCCATCGCGTGGCTCTGCCTGTGTGCGCGCGCGCGCGTGTGTAGATGTTGCGGTTTGATCGTGGGTTCTCTGTTTGAGCGCTAAGGAGGTGATTTGTTACAGGAGACTCGCTACAATGTGCACTTCAAAAGGGCCCTTCAGGAGGCTGTGTTCACCACGCTCTCAGGACCAAATCAATGTGAAAGACCGAGAGACGGAGGAAAGGCAGGGAGATAGGGAAATGGCCTGCTTCATATACATTAACACTGAGAGTGGAGAGAATGAGGAGAAACAGAGGGAGAGAGAGACAGGGGGTGAAGACAAAGATGTGGTGGGGTTTTAGCCTGGAAATCGGTATGAGCATTTTGTGACAACGACTTGTGTAAGGTGCTTTATAAAACACATTTGACTGAGACTGTGGTGAGAGTGATTTCTGTTACCTGGGTTCTGCTGGTAGGTGTTTTCCTTCTGAACTGTGTCCTTCTTTAGGCCTGTGGATTGTATTAGGTGGTCGTTGATGTCAATCATGTTTGACGGCGCATGTTCATCATGTTTGCCGTTTGCTCTCTTGATATAAATCGATGTTAGCCTACCGCATGTTTTTCTTTTCCGTAACGCATGTCAGCAAGCACAAAAACACCAATTGGCTCTAGCTACCTGCGTCTGTATTTTCTGCTCTGCTTGTCATCAGGCTGATCATGGCTGACTGAACTGGGCAGTGTACCAAAGTGTGCATTTCCAGCCAGAGAAAGCAAAGTTTATAAAGTGGCACATTCTGCAATGTGTTTACTTTTTAAGAAAGGAACTAAAAAGTATAGTTGTAAAGCGCAGGTTTGTTTATGTTAAACATTTAAAAAATGCTAGACATCCGAACCGTTTCTAATCTTAGCAGCCTCGAGTTCTCAGTGGGCTGATCAAATAGTTTATTTGACTAGATGATGAAAACCCTGGTGCGTACAGTTCTCTCTCTCTCAGAAGGAGGAGGGAAAAAAACAGCAGAAACCAGCCACGTCTGGCTGGTATGCATCTCTCTTAACTAACAAGTCGCAATCAATTAGCTAACAAGATATCCGAAACAACATTTAGCATTTACAGGCAGCATTTAGGAACATCTGAGAGGAGTTGTTATGAATGTTAAAAAATGTATGATGTTTGTGGTAAATGCACGAGTGCGTTGCTTATCTGTTTAAACTGTTTATAAATTCAAATTTAAGGCATTTGGACTCCAACTGTTTTGGGTTTGTTAGTATTTGGCTGGGATGGGCGGGGTGGTGATTGGGAATAAGCAAGAGGTCTGTAGAGATTGCCATCTCAGACCTCTGATGTGTAAATGAGCTTGGCTCTCGATTAGGTTTTCTGAAAACAGCTACATTGAATATGAATGGACAGTGGTGCAAAGGAAACATTTCTGTCAGGATAAGCACACTGCCCTGGTTGTATGTGGTGGTGAAATGATGGTACGGCTGATGGGGTTTGGAAATTACTGTAAACCTTTATTCGGCTAATTGTTTGTTGTGCTGCGTGGGGAGGGACATTCTGTGTAACCTCCTATAGAGCAGCACTGCAAGTCAAATAGCTAATGAGTTAGAAACTAAACTGAAATGAAAATTCCGCAACTAAAGACCGCTGTCCGATGGGGGTAAAACTCCAAAACTTCCCCGGAGGGCCACACTGCGTCGCGTTTGAATTAGCAACTTTCCACATATTTCAACACAGACCAGAGCGCTACCGTCGGTGGATGGTCCTGCTTGTCTTTGAGCTGTGCTAGCCAGCAAGTGTGTTTGGGCATCATCGCGTTGGCCGCTCGTTTTGCCAAAAAGACACAGCAGGACCGTTTCTCCCTTCACACGAGAACAGCTTGAGTCAGACTTTGATTAAAAAAAAGAAAGGCAAGAATCTCAGCTCCCCACAGTACAGTGAATCTTGTCTGCCTGGGTGGTGGGGCCCTTCGGGGCCTGCCTGAAAGACTGATTGGGATCTGGCTGATTTGACTAGATTAAGATAGCGTCGTAATTAGAGGCCTGGTGGAGCATCGCGGCAGATAGCAGCTCCCTCCGTCCACCCGGCCTCCGCTTGCGTAACAGAACGGCATGATGGGAGGAGAGCTTAGGTATGTGGGCGGAGCGGGGGTGGGTTTGGAGGGCAGTGGGGGGGCTAACTAGAGCCTGTGTGCGACCGCATCTCACATCATGTCGTATTAAGGACATCCACAGACGGGTAACGGGTGCGACTAATTTAGGTGTCCTGAATAAACATGTGCCTAACTAATTAGTGAACTGTGCCAGCACTATTACTTTTGGACTTCATTTAGTCAAGCTAATTGACTAAAGTCAGACCAAACTGCCAGTCTAATATAATCACTGAAGTGTCTCTCTCACAGTCGGATAGCTCATCAGTGCCAACTTTGTCAAACAAATGGAATAGTTCTAATTTGTATTTTCCTATTTTGACAGTGATTAAGAAAGGACAAAAAAATGACTTCGATAGGTAGCTAATGAAGTAATACTCAATGACAGATGCTAATGCGCTGTTGTGTGTTATTAGAGGAGGCCTGTCCAAATTAGCCTGTTTTCCGTGGCTGCATTCTCCAGGTGAAATAGAATTCCTCTGTGTGACATTTCTGAGACCGGTGCCCTCAGGGCATGGAGTCAGAGGAGAAACGGAGGAGAGATGAATTGGACAGACTAATTGCACTGTGGTTTCCCCCTGCTAAATTAACCTCTGCTCGCAAAAATTTATTGGCCTGCTGTTTTTGAAAATTATTTAAACTTGCAGTTATTTCCGATGTCGAGCGTCTTCTGGGGGCTAGCGCTCCCTGTTTCTGACAGACGGCTGATTATGTTTGAGGGGGATGTTTTGGAGAGGCAACGGGCCTGGAGGTAATTCATCTCAGACACAGCTCCTGAGCCGTAGGAACATTTTTAACTGCTCACCTGTGGAAATAGACACAGCGTAGTAGCCATGACGACGGGGTTAAGTCAACACGCTGAGGGCAGGTCAGAGTGGGGACACTATACCATACAACGTACAGGTCTGATTTACATTGCACCCTGGGACCCCAGCCAAAGGAATTTGTCTTTTAGCCAGTTTCTTTCTTTCACACTATTTGGGTGCAACCTCCCCCCAACACACACACACACGCACGCGCACGTGTACATCCACATACACGTCCTCTGCTGTGCTCACGACCCTGCCAGTTTAATCGTTGCCATAATGGCAGTAATTATGGACTGCATTGCCATTGCTCCTCAGGTTGCGTGGTCCCAAGCCAGCTCTCATTCAGGGGGTTATGGTTGTTCAGAGCGGCCGACAGCTGCCCTAGCACCTGGATGCTGTTTACCTCAGCCCTCTGTACGTGTTGCCCCTCATATCTGTCCCCACTTTTAGTGTAACCAAGATAGGCCTCCTGGACACACATGCGCACTATGACACGAGCTCAGACGTGCACGCGCTCGGCCCATATGGTCTGCCTGGCTGCCCTTTATTGCGTGTTTAAAAATGATTGTGCTTTTCGAAACGATCGTGCGAAAATCAATTGGGCTCAATGCTAATACCTGAATGGTGCGAGAGCACTATTAAGAGATCTTGAACCATTAGCTTCCTGAACGCCGGCGTTTCGCTAAACTTTCCAAGGTGACGCTTTTGAATTGGTGTTAAGATGAATGGGGAAATATCCTTTTGCACCTTCCTTCCTTCCGCTCACATCATCTCTGTTGCGTGTTAAATTATGTTCAGCGCGGGGGGAGACTAAAGCTTCAAAATGTCCCCTTTGACGGTGATGTGTACTGAAGTATGTCGGCCATCCGGCTATTGAAGTGGGGCACTTTTGAATAAACATAAATCTTGGGCTCTCTCTCACTTTGAGACAATTGTCCAAATTACCCAGCGGAACCAGGAGACGGCCTGCAGGAAACTGACAACACATCCAGGATGGACAGCCAGGGGATCTTGATTTACATCCTGTCTGGCATTTCGGGGCCGTCAAAAAGGAGAAAGAAGAAAGTATCACTCAGCTTTATTTGACATTTCTCTCTCTTTCACTCACAGACTCGCTCTCTCTCTCTCTCTCTCCACCCCTCCCATCCTCTCCTAGAAGCACTGGAGGCATCCTAGTGTGTCTCTCTTTTCCTATATCTATGTCTCTCTCTCTCACAGCCCATGACGAGGGGATGGATGGGTCTCGTTCTGCTCCCTGAGTGAGGACATTTGTTGTCTGTACCCCTCTTACCCCCCAACCCCGTCAACCCACACGATATCCGCTGAAACACGCCACGATCCCCCAAACCATGCCTCTTCCCGAATCAGCGTATGATAATGGTGTGGTCATAATGAACGCCCCTGATATTGAAATGGGGGGGGGCTAACAGCGCTGCTGACCTTTAAGCAGAAGGAATAGCCCCCCAACCCAACCAGGTATTTAGGTCTGTCAAGTAAGCCACTTACGAGGCGACAGTTATTGTCTGGGAGAAATGGAAAAGGGCCATTCTGAATGGGATTTCACAAGTCCATAAACTTCCTGAGCGGCGTGAGCAGGTGGCGGCGGGCTGTTATGATGATGCTGACTGCTTTTCGGAGGGCGGGTGGCAGCCAATCCCTGCAGACGTACCTAATGCGTCACGTAAAAGAGCATCAATCTCCGCTGCAGTGCCCTGAATTTAACACGGTCAGAGTCAAAGAGGAAAGGGGGAGGGAGCTTTGTTTATTCCCAGTTGGAAGGGCAACACTGATACATACAGTTTTGCTGATAAGTTTGCATACCCTGGCAGAAATTGTGAAATTTTGTCTTTTATTTAAGGATAGTGATCACATGAAGCCATTTATTATCACATCGTTGTTTGGCTCCTTTCTAAATCGTAATGATAACAGAAATCACCAAATGGCCCTGTTCAAAAGTTTACATACCCTTGAATGTTTGGCCTTGTTACAGACACACAAGGTGACACACACAGGTGAAAAGGGCAATTAAAGGTGAATTTCCCACACCTGTGGCTTTTTAAATTGCAATTAGTGTTTAAATAGTCAATGAGTTTGTTAGCTCTCACGTGGATGAACTGAGCAGGCTAAATACTGAGCCATGGGGAGCAGAAAAGAACTGTCAAAAGACCTGCATAACAAGGTAAAATGGAACTCTATAAAGATGAAAAAGGATATTAAAAGATTTCCAAAGCCTTGCAAATGCCAGTCAGTACTGTTCAATCACGTATTAAGAAGTGGAAAATTCAGGGATCTCTTGATACCAAGCCACGGTCAGGTAGACCAAGAAATATTTCAGCCAAAACTGCCAGAAAAATTGTTCGGGATACAAAGAAAAACCCACAGGTAACCTCAGGAGAAATACAGGCTGCTCTGGAAAAAGACAGTGTGGTTGTTTCTCAAACGTGCGGTTCATGCAAGACGACCAAAGACTTTGCATGACCTGGAGGCATTTTGCCAAGACGAATGGGCAGCTATACCACCTGGTTGAATTTGGGGCCTCATAGACAATTATTACAAAAGAATGCATGCTGTCATTGATGCTAAAGGGGGCAATACACAGTATTAAGAACTAAGGGTATGCAGACTTTTGAACAGGGGTCAGTTCATTTTTTTCTTTGTTGCCATGTTTTGTTTTATGATTGTGACATTCTGTTATGACCTACAGCTGAATGAGCATCCCATAAGAAATAAAAGACGTGTTTTGCCTGCTCACTCATGTTTTCTTTACAAATGGTACATATATTATCAATTCTCCAAGGGTATGCAAACTTTTGAGCACGACGTCGTCTGACGGTGTCTGTTGTTTGTGAGATGGACTAAAACCTACTTTGAAATGAATAGCTTGAATTAATGTAATAAAAATAAATTAGACAGACATATTGTAAGATCAACGCGGGCATATTGTTTTAATTTGAAGTGGACGCTTTCAACAACTACTACCAGTTTGATTTTTGTAGCTATCTTTTTGTTTGCAATTTATCAATCAGCAGAAAATGTTACTAATTGAACAGGCAGCGTGATTCCATAAAATGATATACTGTTTATCGTCCCAGCTCCAGCCTGTTTTGAGTTAGTGTTTTGTCGGATTATCTCTATCACTGTGTAAGAGTCATTTCTCTTGTTTTGTTCATTCGAATTTAGTGTTGTGAAATCTTCAGCCAACTTGTGTTTGACCCTGGTTAAACCTTCTAAGTAGCACAACTTTTTGTTTGGGAGCCAGATATGTAAAGACGGACCACTTTGTGGATCCTAACACTCTCTCATAACCATGTATACTAACTCTCAAAGTATTCAAAACTACAGCATGGGTCTCTTCAGTTCTGAAACACTTGCAGAGTGTTGTTAAAAGAAGAGGTGATGCAACACAGTGGTACACATGCCCCTGTCCCAACCTTTCTGAAATGTGTTGCTGACGTCAAATTCAAAGTGGGCATATATTTTTCAAGAAACAAAATGTCTCAGTTTCAAGATTTGATATGTTGTCTTTGTACTATTTTCTATTGAATATAGGGTTTAAATGATTTGCACACCTCTGCATTCTGTTTTTATTTACATTTTACGCAGCGTCCCAACATTTTTGGAAACAGGGTTGTATCTCTCTCCCTTCTGTCCATCTCTCTAGCTATCTCTGTCTTGACTCCGTCTCTCTATCTCACTTTCTCTCTCTTCAGCACAAGCACCAGATGAGAGAAGGCTCCCGTGGAGTTTTTTACTCCCGAATAAATAAATCATGTGTTGGTTTTTCTCCTTGCCCTCGTCCAGGCCTCACAGCCTCCACTCTTCTCTCCTCAGCCTGTGGTTGTCTCTCAATCTAATTGGCAGAGCGTGAAGAGGGGACACTCAAAGAAAAGAGCAGAAGAGGAGGGAAGCTACCTGGTGCCTGACAACAAACACGGCAGCTGAAAATGACAGTGATTTTCACAAAAACACGTGTGTGCGCGCGCACGTCCTTTGTGTGTTCCTGTGCGTGTGTAATGTGGAGGTGGTAGGGCCCGGGAAACGATTATCAATCTTCATTTTGTAATTTATGAAGGCCTGGTTGTCAGGTATCCTGCAGCGTATGAAACAACTCGTTCCACCGTGCCGCGGGGGTGAGGGGGGGACCCGAGGGTATCCGCGCCTCCTGTCGCCCTCTCCTTGCCGCTCCAGTCAGCTCCTCGCGCCTCTCCCTTTGCAGCCCGCCCAGGGGCGTCAGGGGGAGAGGAAGAGCCTCGCCAAGGATTAACCCCTCGCCACCCGCGCCAGGTGCTGAGACAGCGAGGCAGTCGGCCGTCCGCGCTCATTAAGGGCGAGGGCGAGCGGGCGTAGAGCTCCGGCGAACGGCAGAGAAAAACAAGTCCCACACCATCGTCTCCCTGTCACCCCCCCCTTCCAGTACCCGCCCTGGGAGTTCAGAGCTGGGTAGCATAATGCTCCGGTATACCACGGACAGCTGTTCCTGATAATTGTTTTACACCGTGTGTCCCAGGCTCACAGGAAATGGCATCAATTGGCCATTTGGCCTGCAACAGTGTGGGACCTGACTCTCTGACCGAGGCTGATGGATGCGGATTGTACCCTCTAATTGTTCAGGACGTCTGGGAACAGACGGGCAAAACAACATGCTGCATACCTGCACTCGTTCGCACTCACGGCTTGACGCTTGGAGTCAATGTGGGTGCTGACTACAGACATTTTAGGTTTGAGGTTTTGAACTCATGTTAAAGTATTAGGACCTCTTTAACAACTACTTAAAACTTCTTCAGATGTTCTCACGCCCGACTCTTTTTGAGGGAAGTGTGTGCTAAATACAGCAGGAGTCGGACCTTTAAAACCTCAACGAGAGCAATTACTGCTGGTTTCAACATCGCAGCTTCGATAAAACATAATTAGCCACCGCCTGGACATAGCATAGGGCTTCAGACCAGTCCAGTTTTTAATCATGAATAAGCCTAAATGTAAAAATGTGCAAATTTAAAAAATCACTTTGATCATGTTACATCTCCGCTCAGTCTTTCCATTTGCTCTATCTGTCTTCCCTTCTTTCTCGTTATCACTGCATTAAAGATTGAGATGTACTTTTGAGATTTCAAGATGGACCGATCAACCAGGGGCCTGGAGATGATGAGGCGAGTCCGTCTGTTTGGTGTGACAACCTTTTCCGTGTGGTGAATTATTCACTGTTATAAGCAGCTCTGCTGGCCTGATGGCTCCCTGGCCGGTTCCCGTGTTTGATTGGAAAACGGGCTGATTTGTGGGAGCAATAGCCCCAGGCCTGGCCTGCGGGCTGCTTCCAGGCCAACACTGCCCTTTGAGCCCCACTAGGTCCCTGGGAAGGTCCGGCTACAGCCTGCCTCCCCGCCTACCAGCCGAGTCTGCCCGTGTCCTCAATAAAGACGCTCGAGAAAGTAATTGTCTCCCCTTGCTCCGACTCCCGCAGCCCACCCCCCTCCTCCCAGAACCCTCGGTGGTGAGCAGTGGTTCCGCTGAGAGCGGCTGTTCCGGGAGCAGTTCGCCCCGCTCAGCTCACCCGGGGCCCTCCAGCCTCTCCCAGCCATCTCCTGCGGCTTCCTGGGCAATTTGTCGGTCGACCTGCCAAGTGTGGAATAGAAATCCTCACCGGAGGAGATGAGAAGAGTGGAGGACCAGAGCCTGCTGGCAATGTTAAGGCCAGGACGCCTCGGTCTATCTTCGAGTGGTATGAAGTGAAACCCAGCGGCTTTTTCTATCTGGAAGAGCTGTGCAGGATAGAGGATAGTTATTACCAGGTTTTCCGTGGTTTTAGGGTGATGAGTGTGTGTGTGTGTGTGTGTGTGTGTCTGTCTGTCTTCTGGGTACAGTTGTTGTGCTTCGTGGGGCCGGGCACCAGCTGCCTGGCTCTGTCACCTCTTCCATGCCTTCACAGCAGCTGGAGTCACCCTGTATTCACACACGATTCTCCTTCACTGATCATCAACCCACAAGCGCTCTAATTTATAGACAGGCATAAAAAAGTCTGCCTTGTCCCTGTATAGCAATAGCGTGACAAAATAGGACACATGCTATTAAACATGTAAAGGTCTTTCGGCTTTGTGTCAGTGTCTAAACATTTACTCACACATCGGAGAGACTTTGTCCAGAGACACACACACACACATTTCGGTGGTGTTAAAGGGTGGGTGACTTTAACACGGGGATGGCCATGGTGTGCTGCCTGCTTTAAGTGTTGAAATTCAGACAAGTTTCAAGGAGAAGTGGATATTCACCAGATCAAAGTGTCAGCATAGGAAGTCTTGAATGTTACTGTCTATATCCAAATACTATCTGTCTGTTTTCCTACTGTCAGCACTTTTGAAAAATTGCCCAAAATTACATTTTGGGTCGGATGTAGTACCTCGTTCTATTACTTTCTTTGTTTGCCCAGAGTCTTGCATCTTGAAAATCGTAAGATATAAAGACACAGATAAAAGGCACTTTTATAATCAACATTTTGTCCTTAAGCGGTCTTTTCTTTTTAAGAAACTGTTTTCATTATTTATAAGTGTTCTCGAGGTGTAACAGAGCTGATTTCTTCTAAGGGCCTGATATGAGGCAGATGAAGCCTGCAGAATTGATTAGATAAGCTTTGGGAATTATCATGTTGGCCACGTTTTCCTGGAAATTGTTCCTCTAAAATATCATCAACTATGAAGCTTTAATGCTTCGTGTTGGCTTGTGTGTTTTAAAAGTAGCCTAAGCCTACTCCTCATCCAAATTGTTAAGGAAGTTATCTTTTGAAGTTTCCAATGAACACCTGCTGTCAAATTACATTAACCGAATGAAAGTTTGCATCATAAATGTTGTCTGAGAATTTTAACTAGTTATTTTTCCACATTATTAACTCAATGTTGTAATCAAATCCCCCATCCTTCTATAAATAATTCTGAATTATTAAATCAAATTTGAGAAAGCCTATTTGAAATATTGCACGAAATTTAAGGAATTTAGTTTAAACAGATTTGTCGGTTTTAACTGATCTAAAATGAGAAGAGAGGGAGGATTAGTACTTATGGGCCACAGAGACTTGGCCGGCATGTGGGTACATGCCCATAGAACAGTTTGTCTTCTGCTTAATATTTAATGGCCACTACCTGTTGTAAAGTGTTTAATGAGCTGAGGGCGAGAAAAAGTCATTTATCATGCAAAGTTTTCAAAGGAAATGCTAATTCCAAAATACACACACATGGTTTTCACACACACATTTTCCTCAAAAAGCATGGGATTAGCCACACTGCATTTTCAACGCAGTGAATATATTTTTGCTGTAGTAAAAAGAAAAAAAGTGAAGAACCGGGTCGCAGGGTCAGCAGTGGCTCTTTAAAGCAACGTTTCTCGGCTCTGTTCAGTTGGCTTTGCGCAGCCCTGTTATGCTCTGCTGTGCTCTGCTTTTTCCCACCCAGAATACTAATGGCAGGGGAAAAAATGACAAGAATGACTTGGACATACGTGTCAGGAAAAGAGGTCAACTCGTGGCAGCGGGATGTTAATTCTCCTGCATTAATGAAATGTATCCTCCTCACTGTCTCCTTGTTTCAAAAGGCAGGGGTCCTTACTTTAAACGGAGCGACTGAGACCAAGGCAGGGAGAGCGGTGGGGGAGTCTAGGGTGGCTGGGTTTGGAGAGAGGGAGAAAACAATTCGAGAGAAAGTAGAGGATGGATGGAGAGAGATAGCGAGCGAGGGAAAGTTAAGTTGGGCGGAGAGAATGGGAGAGAATGCGGAAAGTGAACGATGGAGGGAGCGAGTGGGATTGGCAGGAGGAGTGTGACATAGATCCCTACAACAGCACGGGGCCACAGGGGCCGGGGCCAAAGCAAGAGTCTGACAATCGTCAGGTGATTAGGGGGGGGGGCCGGGAGGCTAGGTAGACCTACAAAATGAATAACGGCAGAGCCAAAACCACGCCATAAGGCTCAATGGTTTGTGATTTGCAAGTTGATAAGACAAGAAGATTAATAATGGCGCATGATAATGGCTGGCTGCAGCTCAGCTGGGGAGATGGTAATGATGTGATATTGCTGCAGGAGCAGTTCAGGAGGAGAGCGAGAGAGCCTCGGTGGAGGAGCGAGAGAGACAGAGAGAGAGAGAGAGGGCTGCAGAGGGGAGAAATCCACTCTATCCCAATTGGCCCTGAGGATATGGAGAGTTTGAAAAATGAGAATGCAGTTATCATTTTAATTAGATGTAAAGTTTTTTTTATATTTATATATTTTTTTTGCTGAAATGAGGACTTCAAAGAACATATTTTGCAGTATTCAGCGGCACCGTCGTAATTCCTGATTGACAGTTTTGGTTAATTTGTGCGTTTTTTTTCTCCCCCAGATCGAACTTTGCTGGAGGCAAAGAGGG
Organism: Esox masquinongy; assembly: GCA_016801175.1. Classification (NCBI taxonomy): domain Eukaryota; kingdom Metazoa; phylum Chordata; class Actinopteri; order Esociformes; family Esocidae; genus Esox; species Esox masquinongy. The sequence continues at coordinate 21,045 of JACXGI010007866.1, forward strand.
AAAGGGTGGGGAGGGCTGGGGGGCCGCATTCACGTGTTGCCCTCACTGCTTCATGATTATCATTCAGCTCTCTGGAAACGACAGGGAAACCAGCAGTTGTGCTTTTTATTTTATTTACTAAAAGGGATTTTCATAGTACCCCTGTCATTGACTGGGAATACTTTCCACAGTCATGGACCTGCTCACTAGAAGTAATGTAAAACAAACGCGTATTATATCTGAAGTAGACACTGTGTTCTTGAGGGGATGTTGAAAGCACAAAAGGAGGATAAAAACTGAGGTCCAGTTAATGTACTCAGACACACTATATTAGGTTGTACTTTCAACATCCCCTCTATTTTGGTTCCATCAACATAATAGTCATGCTTCCCGAAAATGACAGGAAACAGCTGTTCACTTTCTTGGAAATAGAAGGATTTATTAGAGAATAATAATAATTTATTTGTGACATTATGAGTCTTGGTAGGTATCCAGGCCTGTCAGACACATTTCTCTCACTCAAGTTTTATCTTTGAAGCCGATGACGTCTTTGTTTACATCTAAAGACAAATATCTTAACAGTTTCTTATCACAGCTAATTGGATTAGTTTGTCTGACTCCACAGCCACTCACCCACACACGCACACACACACACACACTCACATACACACGCATTCATCTCTCCAGCATCCATTACCGCTTATGATGGAAATAGATGTTGTACATAATTATATTTTTTTACATGTACAGTACAAATGGCCTGTCTAATAAGTTGTTGTTTTTTTAAATGAGAAATAATCTTTAAAAAATAATCTGAATCTGAAAGGGTTTGTGGGGTCATAAATATGTTTTTTGATTTTTCGGAAATGTGTCAAAGCCAGTCCAAACATCCTAAAGAGGCTTTATATTTTGTCTGCCAAGCCTTCTGAGCTCACTAAAACAACTGAACCCATATTAATACAATTTTTTGTGATGTTCCTGACTAATACAATATTCTTCCCATTTGAATTTTAATTCGAGCCACTCTATCTAATTATTTCAGCTGGTTTGGAAACAAGCAGAAGCACATTTGCATAGGTTGCAATTAAATGATTGAACATGAGAAAATAAGTCTTGCATCAGAGTGTCAACTTTGTTGGAGGTCACAGTGGCTCCCCAACGGGTCCTTAATGAGTTAATAACAGCTATTAAACTCTAATTAAAAGGTCATAGCAGGGGGAGTAAAATAGTTAATAGTGCGGTCGTTTTAAAATGTTTTCATCTAATACAGAATAACACAAGAGATCACACCATCAAACATCCAACCCTAGATGGATGGCTGATATGTGTTATCACACCTTTCTTCTGACGCGTTAATTAAATGACGTGACAAGTTTCATTTTGAAGTTGCACCTTGAAAATACAGTAGATCACCATTGATGACTATCAGCGTTCTACATAAAAGGGCCATTTCCTAAAGGCTGTGATGTGTTGGGCCTTTCCCCTCCTCTCTCTCAGTGCCGGATCAGTATACATGAAGGTCATCGTGTGAAGATCTTTTTCTCTTTCTTACTTTCTCTCTTTCAATTAAATTGAAATGACTCAATTCACACGGGATAATGTACCTATTGACGAAGTGAACTCTGGAAATAAGATTAATTTAATTTAGAGACATAACATTGTTGAAGTGAAAATACCGATCAATGTTGTCAACAGGTCATTATTTATTAGAATTGTAATCAAGACAGGAGAAAACAAACATGACATATTTCTGTCCATCTTTCTCTGTCTCTGGGAAGATCTCAGTCACGTAATTCTCCCGTTCCTGCTCCCTGTCTCCCGTGCGAACCCATCGGAGATCGGAGGAGGTCATAGGGGAGGGACGTCCGGCTTTCTTCACTTGCGTATCTCTTTTTTAGAAGGACAAGAAGGAGTGGCAATGAAGGGCTATGGGGTTACGCAAGTGATATCTTCCCGCCTCTCTCTCTCTGTGCCCCCTCCTCCCCCTGTGGGTAATGTCTTGACTGCCCCTCATGTTACTGATCATTTTGATGGAGAGTGTTTGTCCAAAGTGGGATTGACACGCTCTCAGTAGGTCCATGGCCCATCAACTTGACACTGACTGAACGAGGCATATTAGTGACACGAAGCCACCCCCACCCCCCACCGTACACGCGCGTTATCTAAACGGAATGATAATGCTGGGGGGGGGGGCAGGGCGGCAAAGCGACGATAAGTGACGGGAGAAGTGACAATATCAATAGTCGTGATAATCATCTCCTCACCGCAGGAAATCGCAAAGCATATGTGCCTCGTCAGCCCCAACAAGCCTTCAATATCCTCGAATAATAAAATAAAGTGGAGGAGAAAGAGAGGGAGAAAAAAAACAATCAATAGACCATCTGATGATAAATATGAAATTGCACCGCGGAGTGAATATGACTTTCGTCCCTGAAGAAAGCTGTGCATTACTAGGGGGACAGCAGGGAAAGCCCATTTCTATGTAAATAGGGGATTGATTATATTTATTTGCTGGCACAGACGGGGCTAAGGACTGATGTCTGAGACACACACACACACACACCTGCTCATACCTGCAGGCCGTATGTGCCTTCGCCTATAGAGGTATTTGCTCACCATGGAGTCTGTGTGTGCGTGTGTGTGTGTGTGTGTGTGTGCCTGTGCCTGTGTGGCCACTCTTAGTTCAGGCCTTGAAACAATGGAGCGAGAGGGTGCCCCCCCAAGTTCTCTACTCCAACACAACCCCGGTTGCTCTCTGCTCTCTAGAATATTGTAATTATCAGCCTTCCTTATTATAGATGCTATGTCAATGGGAATAGAATGGAAGAAAAAAAACTTCAAGCGGTGAGGACCAATTCGGTAATTTCTTAATCACTTTTTTGGCAACCTTTGCATGTGCCTGGGTTAATGCTATAAATTGAATGTTGCTTTGGTTTCCCTCTAAATAGGCTATCATGCCGTTGCCGTGGTGCTTAGCGAAATCTATTATTGTAATTTGCATAGGGCCTTTTTAGTGCTGAGATCCTACAAAGGCTAGAAGAACAAAGAGCTCATGAGGGAGAAAATAGGACAGAAATGAACCGGCGCTGGCTTCAAACGTGACGTCACGTCCCTAATGAAATCTTTTGACTGAAACCATAGCAAATGGCAGAATTTATATCCGACACTTAATGGTGTGCTCCAGTCGCTCAGTCCCCCCTCTCTCTGTCTCTTGATATCCCTGATTAATTTACAGGACTTTTGTTATGTTGCCAATGTGGAAAATAAATTGCAAGAGGGAAGGGGGCTAAAAAATATTATTAAAAAAGAGAGAAAATTGCCTAATTGCCAGAAAAATCACCAAGCGCAGATGTGCGTGATGCGAAGGTGTTCGACGGTGGGTTTGGCCGTCTTATGGAGAGGAGTGCTGTGGCCACTTGATTTCCTATGAAAATTAATCGGCTATCAAACAATCTCCGTCTCGCAGAGGATGATTATAAAGCACGGCGAGAGAGAAGGGGAGACTGCCCTTTGTGTAGGTGAAATGTGTCTCGGAGACTGTCATCGTAATATACCTCAGTGAAATGAAGGTTAATTCTGATGTACAGCCTGCATGGCAGTCATTATCAGCGAATCATGAAAATAAATTAAGCCACTGAAATAGATACGTCCTCCTCTGGCACGCGGTAGGGATCCTGTGAAGGATGGACGGCTGAACTTTACAGATTATTATTGGAAAATAGTGCCGGATTCAATTAACGCACCTAAAAGACACCTTTATAGAGGGCACCCATAATTTAAATGACAGCATGGTGTAATTTTGCTTGTTATAAGTCAAATTTGCAGAGTTTCATGTTCTGCATTTTTTTTCCTCTCCCCCGTCCTCAAGATTCTCTCCTTTTTATCATCCTTATTCTGAGGGATTCCTGAATAGAGAAAGACAAAAAGTGTTGCACCCCCCCATTTTGAAGATATATGCCAGTTGCATGTAAGAGTTTAGGAATTCACAGATAGCCTGTAGATATTTTATCTAACACATCGCCGTCTTAACATTTACACATATGATCCAATGAATATGTAGTTGTGCATACTGCATCTCCATGTGAAATATTCCCCCTTTTCAGCCTTCTCCCTGTCCTTGTAATCCCCAATGGCAGATACCATATTGCAGGTGTGTTGCGTTGCTTTCGGTTCAGCCCTGTACAAATGATGCCTGAGGAATATACAGACGCTACGTCTTTATGTAGATATCTCACCATCCACCTTCAGAAACCTGATTGAGAGCCCAATGAACTGGGTAAATGGTTCACCTCTCACCTTCCACAATGGAGGAGGAACCAGGAGCTTAATCCGAGCAGGTGTCTGACAAGCACCCGGAACGCCATGCGTCCGTATCAGGCTGACCCTCCAGCGGACCTCCTATATCCATTAATCTACACCTCTCTTTAACGGGCCCAGAATTAACACCCCGGCAGGGGCAGAGGGCTTTTGATTAACACACATCACCCCTCTACATACGGCTGCCTATCTGCTGCTGAAATAAAAGGCTACCCTTTATTCACACACACACATACAAGTACAGGCAGATTCATGCCGCACGCACACACACACACACACACACGCAGCTAGTTTTCTAGAGTTTTATTGTTTTCGGTATAACTGTGTGTGGAAATATACGAGGAGAATTGTTAGTGTGGTTAGTTAGGATTTTTGCTGGCCTATTGTTTCATATGACGGGGATGATTATTTCTCGTCCAAACAAAGTGGATGTTATATGTATTTATGCGCTTGTTTTTGTTTTATGGTGGAACGTCTTTTAGTGGAAAGCATTATGGGGAATGTGAAACCGGCTACAATCCTGTATCTTTATGAAGCATGAAATAATATGACTGCATATGAGATTGGTAGAATCCTGTATATTGAAAATGGCATCATAAAAGCCAAAGAGTGATGCATGAAAATGCACCTTAAATAGTTTAATTTAAAGTTGCGAGTTGTTAAACTAAAAGGGAGCAAAATATAGAATAACTCCCTATTCCGCTTCTCAGTTCATTGAGGAAATTCAAATAAGATTAATTGCATTTGAGGGTAAAATGTAGTAATTTATACTGTGTAAAACCATTGGTGTCGTCTTTATTTAATTACACCCGTGGCAAGAAGTCGTCTCCTCTCTTCTTCCAAAGCCAAACACTACACAAATCTTCTTCCTTCTCCCTCTCTCCCTCTCTCCCTCTCTCCCTCTCTCTTCCCTATCCTCTTCTCTACAGTTTAAAGAACCCTTCCATGATCATAATGAGTATTGAACTCATTTCTAAATTCAGAAACTGGCTAAGGATGATCATTCATTGTAGTGGTGGTAAAATCAATAGCTTTTGTGTTCGGTGGTGCTGAGCCTCCCTCTCTTTCACTGGGGTAGGTTGGAGGAGTGAGCGAGTGTATGTGTGTGTGTGTGTGCGTGTGTGTGTGTTTGGGTGTGTGTGCTCTTGGAGCGATGCAGATGGCTCGAGAGTGAAAACTGGGGGAGTGGGGCCACCTCTTGACGACACATATACACACACGCACTTTCTCTTACCAGAGTCAGACAGTCAGACTGCTGGTCTCCCTTTCATACACGCACACACTCAGCGAGAGAGCCCTGTGACAGAACAGGGACGGCTAATTCCAATGAGAGCCAAATCAATCAACTTCTTTTAATCACCACTCTGCTTTTATAGTGTGGCGCGGTAATGATGAAATTCTACGTAGGCCGATCCCCAAAGAACTGAGCCCCACTCCACCACCCCCATGTGGATTTGACAGCAGCAGACACTCACTCAACTCTGATGATTTTCATTTTTCAATTACATTATCTGATTAACCAATCAATTGCCGGTCTTATCAATAATTAATGTTTTTACTTACTATTAGAACTTAAGAGATAAAATGGCGACCGTTTTTTCCCGCCCATCGTTTTAATATATTTAGTGTGTCCCTCTACATGCTTGGCTTTGATATTATAAACAGAAACACAAATTAATAATCTTCTTCAAAGGAGTCGCCCTGCTTCAAATTTTCCCTTTAATTACCAGTTACAAAATATACATATGAGATTGGTTTGATAGCCTTATGCATTTTGTATGATATTTTATAATGATTCAGAATAGGTTATAAAAACTCTGAACCGGTCCAAGCAATAAGATATTTAGTTTGACAGAATACATATCTATATTTATAAGTATATACATACATATAATACAGTATATATAAAGTAATTACACATTTATAAATACAATACAAACGATAAATACCACCACTACTACTGGCTCAAATTGTTTTGCTGGTTATAGATGAGTCCTCCAGCCGGAGCGCAGAGGGGGTTGAAACGTGTGCGGTTCTGGGTTGATGTCTCCCTCCACTTCCATCGGCTGTAGCTCTCATTTCCCCCAAATTGAGTCTTTGTCTGGGTCCCGAGAAAACAGACAGCAACAACTGTTTACCTGCTGGCCCTCTGGCTGCCTGCCGCGCTCCCACTACAGTCTGTTACCCCCTCTTTGATGCCTCTAGTCTGGGGTTAAAAGTCTGCTAAGCCAGGCTATAAGTCTTACTTTCAACCATGGTGGGTGAGGGTTGTCTACAGGGGTTCCTGACCCCAGCCAGGGAGGGCCTTGTTGGACCGCAGTGGTGGAGCTGCACCCTCTACCTCCCTCAGAACCGATCATTAGAATCTGCCAGGACTTCACGCAATAGTGGAAGTCTACTACTGTTCTTAAAGGCCCCTTTGCCCACGGCTCTTGTCGTTATTCAGAAAAATAGTGTAGTATCTTATATGAATACGTTTCGTTGTTCAGGACAGGCCTGTCTGGTTTATAACATAATGTATATGTATATAGTATGTGTATGTGTGTTTATATATATATATATTTATATATATATATATATATATATATATGTTTATGTATATGTGTGTGTGTTATAGTTGATATATGACTGTTTGCTTGGGTTGTTATGGTTTTTTGATGTAGTCGGGTTTGTCTGGTTGACTGCTGATGCTGATATTCCATCCTCAGCTTAGAAACCAGGAAAAGAGTGACAATTATTTCTGAGAGAGATTGTGACAGTTATTTCTGAGATAGTTAGACTTCATTCTGAGAGAGAGATAGTGACACTTATTAATGAGATAGAGATAGTGAGACTTCATTCTGAGAAAGTGAGACTTCATTCTGAGAGAGATAGCGAGACTTCATTCTGAGAGACAGAGTGAGACTTCATTCTGAAAAAGAGATAGTGAGACTTCATTCTGAGAGATAGTGAGACTTCATTCTAAGAGAGAGATAGTGAGACTTCATTTTGAGAGAGAGATAGTGAGACTTCATTCTGAGAGAGAGATAGTGAGACTTCATTCTAAGAGAGAGATAGTGAGACTTCATTCTGAGAGAGAGATAGTGAGACTTCATTCTAAGAGAGAGATAGTGAGACGTCATTCTGAGAGAGAGATAGTGAGACTTCATTCTGAGAGATAGTGAGATTTCATTCTTAGAGAGGGATATACACTTCATTCTAAGAGAAAAAGCAAGAAAGACTTAATTCTGGAGCGACAACGCTACAGTGAGGGAGAGAGGAAGAGAGAGGGAGAGAGAGGGTGGGAGTCTTCTTTCCATTTAGCCCAGCTAGCAGAAACATCTGTCAGCACTCAGCCACTTGTGATGAGGAGAAAAGCTGGTATGCGGCGGGCCCAGCCCAAGAATCATTGAGGCCGGTGAACTTGGCATGACTGCCTTGTTTATTTGGCCTGACCCCGCGTTCGCTCCGAGGTTACAGGACCGGCTCAGTGAAAGGAGCTTTTGTCCTGCAGGAGAAAATCTGTTACAAATATTTACCGTGGGGGAATGCAAAGACATGGCCCCACGCCAGCCAGACTGAAGTGCTATAAAATTCACGGCACATTCTTGAATTAGTCCTCTCCTTTCAAACCTCCGCTAAAAATGATTCCCTTCTTTTTATTAATGAGATCATGCTGTCACAGATTATTAACCATTTATATACACCAGCGTTAATGCGTGGATCGTATATGATTTCCTTCTTCCTCCGATTTATCCTATAATTCAATGTATGTAGTTAAAGAGAGGAATGTGTATGGACACACTACTGTATATTTTATGAGTTATCCCGAACAGGAGTGGAAATGTAATAGTCTTTGATTGTATGTTTTCAACCCAAGTCACACTATTTGCCTTACTGCTCTCCCCTGTTTTGGAAGACATTTTAAGATGTTAAAAAAAATCCCCCCCAAAAAACAACACATCCCTACTCACTGCATTCAAATTCCACTGGGTGCCTGGTTAGGTCAATGGTAACAAATGCAATTTCAAAAAGGCTGCATAAATTCCCCCTTTTTTACAGTTCCTAAGAAAAGGCCATACTGGGTTTTAGCGTGAATAAATCTGCCCCGTATGTATCCACCGTCAAGCTTCCCCCTTTTTACCCTTGCAGCCGGACCTTGCCAACATCTTCACTTCCACATTGACATGCAACAAAGCTAATGGCGCCCGGTACAGGAGGGCCTAATCTCGACTAACTGACAAGATTTAAATTGAGGAGACATCTTCCGCTGATTAGCTCCCACACCCACAATTATCCAACTGGGGTGTCAAGCAAGGTTTAACATCTCCACTGATTCTCCTCTCTGGAGACATCCGGGAGGAAATGCAATCGCTTTTAATAACTGCCTCCTCTCCTCCTCTCTCCTCCACACGGCACTGACTGAGCCAGCCTGGCTGCTTCCCTCAGCAGCACCGTTTCCAGCCATTCAAGCTCCCTTCAAAATTAACCTTTCCAGCGAAAATATAATTTCGCACAAAATGAACCCACCGAGTGATCCCCCCCCCTTCTTCTCCTCTCCTCCGGAATAATTTATTCAAATTGCTCCCAACTCAGAACAGCGGAGCAATCTGCAGACCGAGGGAGTGGACCCTGAAATTCTGGATCCCTCTTCTTACATTCAGGGGGAAAAAAAGTTTATGTACCTTGCTGTCTCTCCTGGCAAATAGGGGCCAGGCTTCTCTACCTCCACACCACTGTCATTTGTGGTGGATGGTAACCCTCCTGAGTCCATATACCTCATTAAAATTTTGCAAAAAATGGTTTGATTGCCTCTCCCTGACTTGGTGTTATTTTAATCACAAGCACCTGTCGGGTCAATCACAACAGCAATGACATTGAACCACTCCAGCTGACCACGTTTTCACCAGTGCACGTCATTTCAGAGGGGGTGCGGTGGTGGTGGGGGGGGGCATGGGGATGGTTAAAAGAGAAAGTACCTGGCATGATGGACACTTAGTTAATTGTCCTCTTCTTTCCTTCTTAGACTCCAGCGCGACATCAGCTCGGCTTATACTCTCGCTCAATCAGGAGATGTTTTTAACTCTAATGAAGTGTTTTCTTCCAGCGGCGGAACGAGGACACAAAGCAAGCTGATTAATAATTTACTGTTTAGTTTTACTAATTGATCTGTTCGGGGAGATGGGATAAAAGTGGATATGCATCCTCAGATCACAATGCTTTCATATGGCATTTATCCACAAGTCACAACAGGGTCCCACAAGATGAATAATGAACCAAACAAGATCAAATAATTATCACTGGGGACAAGGAAGAACTCCCTGACAAATACCAGCAGAATTTACCTTGGGGTTTTTTCCAGACTGCTCACAACAAAGTGAAAGAAAGAGAAGAGGACAATGTTGTTACTATGCTCCTAGTGTGAATTAGGGTTTACAAGGGCTTGGGCCTACTTTACAACCATATTTTAAGTTGAAAATAATGAGAGATTATTTTCTTTTTCGTTGTTTAGATGATATAATGTAGGTTGACAAAAATGAATTGTCAGTTTGCCTACACGGCCCTGAGTTCTTGAAATAGGTAGTGTGATAGGAGTGTTTATAGCGTTTGACCTGCAACCGAAAGTCCTCTGGTTCTAATCCCGACAACATGAAAAATCAGTTGTTGTGCCCTCGAACAAGACGCTTACATTGATTGGTTGTAAGTCGTTCTGGATAAGAACTTCTTCTAAATTTTGTAATGTGTAAAATGTATTAGTAAGATAACATAAGCTACAGTTTTTTATTTCACCCACTGTTGTCTTCCTTTCTCTTTCTTCAGCTATTGTGGCCTCATTTGGTCTAAACCACTCCCTCTGGCACAGTTCTCTTTCTGCAGAAACTGTCCTGTCTTTCCACACTTTCCTGTCAAATGAAGCCCAAAAATGCCTGAATATATACAGTATACATACATACAGTTTGTTATTGAAACGTGTTCAGTCTGACCGGATTTTCTGTCTTTAGCCAGACAAATCTATCTGTACTGTACAGATTCCTCTTGTACAGTATATTAGTTCATTGCTTGTGTGTTTACTATAATTTCCTCCATTCCTCCCATGAGGAGTAGTGACAATAGCTGGTTGATTTGGCCCAAGGTCAGACATTAAAGTCCCTGACTGATGTGGATATTTATACATGGGACTCGTCCTCATGCTTCCAGCTATTAGCACCCAGCTCTAAGCTATTCAATGTGCTAATTTCAGCCAGGGAGAGGAGAATGACTTTCTCCTTTCTCTCTCCCTCTCTCTTTCTCTCTCTCTCTGAGCAGAGTAACACCGAGGGGGATTAAATGTGAAATGAGATACATTTCCTCGCCGTAAGACAAAGTCTTAAAAAACGAGGATGGGGAAACATTTTGTATGGAGATATTCATCTGCTCTAAGTCCTGTTCATGCATGGATGGAAAATACAGTGTTTATGATATAGCGGTATAAAGACAAATTTACATACATATTTACATGGCATTGTTTTTAGAATATCCCGTGTAGTCTCATAGTGGAGTTTTGTGTTTATTTATCGCTTTATCTTTTACGATTATCCCGTGAATAAGCAGTTAATAAGCTGGTAATACTTTGAATGCTCCAGGTCTGAAGTGTGGCAATGTGTATTCTCACACTGCCATCCACTCAAATGGTTGCCTCCATTCCCAATGGCACAGCTTGTCATTACGTGTTAGCTGTATGTCGCTTTGGATAAAGGCCACTACTAAATGGCTGTGTCATTATCATATTACCATGTGACATATCCATATAGAAACCCTGAGTGATTAGTGAGGATTGATTGTGCTGAGTGAATGGAGTGTGTGTGTTCGGACTCAAACAGTTATGTTCTGCTTGGATTTGATTAAAATCACTCGTACACATCATGAAAGAAGCTCATTTGGTTAAGATAAAATAAAAGTTTTCAGGCACCCAAAAATAGCAGCCTAATTTTGTCCAAGATGTAAAGAATTAGTGTGCTTGTCAGAATCTGGTTAACATTAAAGGAGACAGGCCTGTTTCCAAAGGTGAACTTGTACATACAACTCCAGGTTCAACAAACCAACATGTCAATCATAGACCGCTTCTTATTCTACAAAAGTCAAGCTCCTCCGCCAAAATGCATTATTTATGGTTGAAATAAGCAGCTTAACCGAGTCATGCTACCCATTATTAGCAGGAGACACTCTTCCTCAACGGAGGGCATGTTTGAAGCCTAAACAACACAAGTTAGATCGGGCTCTGGGCATCTGAAGCAATCCCACTGAAGGCTTCTTTTTTTTTTTGTCTTCCAACAAAAGAGCTTTCTGTTTGTAGTTATCATTAGGCAATATCGTGTCTGCGCATTTCAATACAAGAAAGAACGCAGGGGCTAGCCAACATTTGTGAGCCGAGATGGGCAGCTAGCTTTGTAGCTCCCCTTCTGTCATGGGGTGGATATCTGGTTTAGATCAGGGCCCCGGCAGCCTCAGACGGACAGCGCTGGTGATAAATGTTACATGAAAAAAAACACACGGTGTTGACTGGGGGCATTTGTTGATGAATTGCGGTGACGAACAGTAATGGAGGCTGTCCGTTTAAGCTGCCTCCCCTACTTCTCTCCTCCTCTGCCTTCTTCCTCGTTTTCTCCATTCCATTCTGTGTTATTTTTCTGCCACTAACTTCCAAATGTATTTCATTCATAATAGATTTCCAGAACTCTGTTTTGTGTCTTCTTCTGACAGTCTTAGTCTTGTTTATCCTTGCTCTTTCCCCCCCTTTTAATGTCCCGGTCTCGAGTCTGTGACTCTTCAGTCAGCCTGAGGTATTTCCCAATTCTTCTGAGGCCTGCGGCACTGTGCCCTGCATGTAGTTTAACTGGGGTGGATCGGGACGCCTTTGAAAAGCCTGTACACGAGGACGGCTTCATGACAGACTCGAAACCTGAGGGATTTTGGCTGGGCGGGAGTCTTTTTCTCGACGTTTGCTATCTTTGCTGTCGTCCTATTATTTTGAGAGCGACCAACACACGCACCGACTCACGCCACATCTCCCCTGCTAGCGGTGGTCCCAACAGCAACCCTGTCGTCGTGCCGCTGATTCCCCGGCCTGACATACACCGGTTGCTCCATTTACCCCGCGCTTATTTGGATGCACTTGACAACACAAAGGAAGTGCATTACCGCCCTCAGCCCTCTCTCTCCTCCCCTCCCGGTGGCTGTAATTTCATAGCGGTTACCACGTGCGTCCTACTTGACACCGAATTCACTCTTCAGGAAGAGGGCCAAATAATGGGATTTACTCTGGCTGGGTAGCTAGGTAGCACCCGTATGCCCGCCTTCCTGGCTGCCTGCTATCGCTTCACCCCTAATTACACTACTATCCACACAAGAGCACTGGTTCCTGCTCTGTCTCACCATCAGCAACAGTCCCATTCGCGCGGCGCCGTCCTTTAGCTAATGTTCAATGTACAGGTTCCCCCGATGTCGAGGGAGGGGGGGTCAAGAGGGTGGCGGTGGCGGGTAAATGGCTTGGCTGGGGTGGATGTTTTAAGGGGGTGGACGGGGACCGGGAGGAGAGACGGCGGGTCGCGTTTCAAATAATCAATTATATTATTTTGCGGCGAGCATGGTGGCAACGCGGCTTCAGGTACGTGCCTGCCAGCAGAGAGAGTCGGGATTAATTGGCGATGTCCGATGAATGGCGAGGCTGGAGAAGCAGCCATAGGGAATGTCGAGGGGGTTACCAATCAGGATATGAACTTGCCCCGCATTAAAAACAATTATGCATTGCTTGTTTACAGTGATAGGAAAGGCCCGGGCTCAATGGAACATGATCCGGCCGCGTGTTGCTCTGTCCACTCCGAGTCTCAGGGGGTGTTGCCCCGGGATGTCTGGCTTCAGTTTAATGCCTTTCTAAGCCCCCGCCTTTCTCCTTCACGCCTCTTCACAACTAATTAGAATGAAAATAAAAAGTAATAGGCTCCAAACTTTTAATTTATATTCATGAGATAAGAAATGTGCAACATTAGAGAAAGACAGCTCTCCCCATCACTCGCATCGTTTTATCACGCTCACACACGCGTGCACATACACACACACACACTTATCCCGTGTAAGCGCGCACGCACACAACAGAACAAGAAACTAAATATATTAATCAGGAGGAACAAAGCATGTCTGAATGTGCAATTGCTCACACAGGAAGTATTAATTTATTCAGGTCGACAGTATGCTGGGCTTTAATTATTACAACCAGACACATGGCATGGTCCTAGCCAAACACACACACACTCACACACAAGCACACGTCTGCTCTCTGTAGCTGTCATAAAACAAGCCGAAACAATTTCATCTGTGTGGAGAGGAAACTGTGTGTCCCTGTAGCATAGTGGTGTGTAATCAGTCTCTGGTGTATTCTGTGTTTGTTTATTACACCATAGTGAGAACATCAATGTTGTGTTGTTTCCTCTGTTTCGCTAACAGCCAACCCACCCATCTCCCCCCCGACTTTGGCAAAATGATAGGGCTAAATAATTAAGCAAATTAATGAGTTTATTCTGTGGGCAGCCAAACACTTAGTACGTATCAGGACCACAGACATGAGAAATAATACTTGGACAGCTGTTATTTTGTATGATGTGTGTGTGTGTGTCTGTGTGTGTGTGTGTGTGTGTGTCTGCGTTGAGATGAAAGCCACATCACAGTCCTTTCCGCTAACCAGCTAAGGAATAACAACTGATTTGCAAATTTACCTTGAGGTTGCTTTAGAGGATGACTTGGTTTGCAACTCCAAACAACCCTTTTACCTCGAATGCAGCTAAATTCTTTTTTCATTTGTCTTCTTTTTTTCTGCCTAGAATAAGACTTTAACCCCTGTAAACTGACCATAAATAAGTAATATGGCCGATTTGAACCCTTCCTTTCAATGTCTGTATGTTACTTGATGTGGCAAGCAGGCAGAAGCCTAATGAGAGGCCATTTTGTGTCCTTAAACGCAGTTGCATTTGACTTCATTTATTTACCCACACTGTCTGATAGTTATGGAGAGAAGGGAGAATATGCTGTCCTAGAGAAGAGAGAGAGGGAGAGAGGAACATGTGTGTATGGGGTGTTGTGTCTGTGTGTCTGCGTTTGTGCCTCTCACATGTTTGTGTGTGAGCGTGCATGTTTGTATGTATGTGTGTGTGTGTGTGTGTGTGTGTGTGTGTGTGTGTGTGTGTGTGTGTGTGTGTGTGTGTGTGTGTGTGTGTGTGTGTGTGTGTGTGTGTGTGTGTGTGTGTGTGTGTGTG
>JACXGI010007867.1:0-35607 GCA_016801175.1 Esox masquinongy
TCCAGGCACGTCCAGCTGGGAGGAGACCTCGGGGTAGGCCCAGGACTAGGTGGAGAGATTATATTTCGACACTGGCCTGGGAACGCCTCGGGATCCCCCAGTCAGAGCTGGCAAATGTCGCTCGGGAAAGGGAAGTTTGGGGTCCCCTGCTGGAGCTGCTGCCCCCGTGACCCGATACCGGATAAGCGGATGAAGATGATGATGATGATGATGATGACAATCTGCTAAACTCACCCTGATTCAGGTGACAATGTTCCCCTTGCTAGATTTTGGAGATGTAATTTAAAGGTTGTGGGTAAGGGTGTATTGAAATTTGCCATCAGTACCTCTGACCATTTAAGCTAGAGACCAAATTCGCTTAATTTCACATGTTTAGGCTATTCCAACGTAAAATGCTTAAACAGGTTTTAACTATGAACATCTAAATTTGCATACATTTGTATTATAAACTTTAGTTAAGATTAAAACATTCTTGCTTAAAATGATCAAGGTAGAGAGGGAACAAACCAACTTTGTTTCAAATGTTTCAATTTCAAAATCTTCAATTTTATTTGTAATTTTAAACAGTTAAAGCATGCCTAATATCTTTATTTGTAAAGTTCAAATATAGTTGTAAATAAGAATTTATTCTTAAATTACTTGCCTGGAGAAATAAATGTAAAATTAATAAAATCTACTTCTAGTCAATGAGCATTCATTGTTCAAACAACCTGGTTTATATTTAAGCATTAAGGCAGAAAGTGGTGCGATTAATGGCCAATACACCGTGGCATATTTGTCCATTGCTTTCCAATCTGAGTTTTCTTACAGTTATTTTTGAAACATTGCTTGTAGTCAATATGTTTGCGAGACATGCATTTCACATCTAGGCTACATTTTTTTGAAGCGCTATTGATCCTCTCTGGCTAAATTATAGGCATACTACTGTTGTGGTAGCTTATTCTGATTTCTTATTTCATTCATCATTAGCTCCTCCAGGCTTCTTCCTGCTGTCCATAACTATGACTCTGTTTAGAAATGAATGAACTGCTACACTGGTGAGATGAATATAGTTCAAAGATGTCTCTCAGCTATTCAGTATCCAAGAAACACATTAGTTATTAATCAATCAGTGCCTGGATATATCACATATCAAATGTAAGCAAATTTAAAGACCCACAGCTGCATAATTTTTAACTCCTCAGCCAGGGTCCAGGAAAAGGTATCTCCTTTGTAGACTACCCTGAGTTGCTAACATTTTCCAGAAACAAGTTGAGGAAAAGTAACCTAATGAAACACGTTTGATTATCTTCAGTTTATCCTCTCTTGAAGAAAAAGGTTGTATTTTGCCATGTCTCAAAATAAATGTGATCACTAGGGGAGGGCCCTTTAAAAAAAGAATTCTGTGGGGTGATGGCACACAACGTGTTCTATTACCACTCCTCTGGTCATGCCCTCTGCCCATAGATACAAAGTTCCTATGAAGTCCTCAGAACATTAATTAACATATAGCCAAATGGACACCTCAGGGAAACGTGACATAAATGCTCTCAAATTCAGCTATAAGTAATTTTATTTGTGTAAGTTATATGAAAATACACAAAACCTTGTGATTCTACCTTACTAAACTAGTAACATTTCTCAACGTTTCTCTTTTGGTTCATATAAGAACTTATTTTTCTAAGAATCATGAAAGGACCTTTAGGGAACATTCTGTGCTAGGTGGGAGGGGTTTGCGGTATATGTTCATTAATATATTTTAAATTAATTTTACCAGGAATATCAGTGAAGAACAAATTCCTTTTAACAATAAGGGCCTGGCAGTTGGCAAAACAACCTCATGGGGGGAATGGGAATTAGCATTAAATTAAGTGAAACAGACAACACAGCCAGAAGTCATGCGGCATTAGCACAGCACTAACAAAGATACATAAAAAACATCCAAATAGGTACCAGAGATATGGCCAATACACTGCAGCTGAGGTTTGAATGCTGAATCCTAAATTGTATATGAGACAGTATACCACAAGTACGAACAACACTATTATTATTTTTGTAATGTTGTAACTGCTTTGATATCCAGTTCAACATACAACCCCGTTTCCCAAAAAGTTGGAACACTGCGTAAAATGCAAATAAAAACAGAATGAAATGATGTGCAAATCATTTATCCCTATATGTAATTAAAAATAGTACAAAGACAACATATCAAATGTTGAAACTGAGAAATGTTATTGTTTTTGGAAAAATACATGGCCATGATACCAGCAACAAGTTTCCAAAAAGTTGGGACAGGGGACAATATTCCATTTCACCTCTGTCCATCTTAAATGAGCTTGGGCCCAGAAAAGGCGGCGGCTGTTCTGGATCTTGTTTATGTTTTCTTCTTTGAATGTTTTCTTCTTTGTATGGTAGAGATTTAACTTTCATTTGTGGATGCAGTAACGTACTGTGTTCACAGACAATGGTTTTCAGAAGTGTTCCTGACCCCATGCAGTGATTTCCACTACAGAATCATGTCTGTTTTTATTGCAGTGCCACCTGAGGGCCTGACAATCAAGGCCATCCAAAATTGGTTTTCGGCCTTGTCCCTTACATACAGAGATTTCTACAGATTCTCTGAATCTTTTAATGATATTATGTACCGTAGATGATGAGATCCCCAAACTCTTGGCAATTTTACATTGAGAAACATTATTCTAAAATTGCTGCACTATTTGCCCGCACAGACTTTCAGAGTGGTGAACCCCTCCCCATCCTCACTTCTGATAGATCCATCCTCTCTGGAATGATCTTTTAATATCCATTCATGTTACTGGCCTGTTGTCAATTCATCTAATTAGTTGTGTGATATTCCACTAGGTTTAGTTTTTTAGCATTACAGAACTTTTCCAGTCTTTTGTTGCTTCTGTCATAACTTATTGAAACGTGTTGCTGGCATCATTGTATATAATTTCATTCTTTTTTTATTTACATTTTATGCAGCGTTCCAAGACACCTTGATGGTTTGTAGTATATGGCCAATCAAGGCCGGCTCCAGACATAAGCAACACAAGCGGCCCCTTAGCGGGCCCGACTGCTAGGGAGCCTCCAACTTCTAGGGAGCCCCCGACCGATAGGGGAGAGGGGGCCCCAAATGAAATTTTGCTTAGGGGTCCCAATAGGCTAGAGCCGGCACCATGGCCAATATATAACAGCTAAGGGCAGTATTTAGTCGTTACATTGTGCACAAGCGCAGCCCTTAGCTGTGATATTGGCCATATGCTACCCCCGAGATGCCTTGTTTCTTAATTAAGGGTTGGTTAAACCATAATTCAAATCAAGTTTGTACATTACAAATCATATTACCCAGAATGATTCATTCTGGGTAATATCTTTATATTACTCATCTGGTCCTCATTATCTTCACAGCATAACTGAGCTACTAATAAAGATAATTTGTCAAGTGTCAGCTTTGTAACCCAAAGCCTGTACCCTAGAAACATTAGATGGTTTTCCAAGCATATACCAATCCTCTTTTGGCACTGTCAAATGTCATGTTTCTACATTAAATACAACACTGCCATCTACTGACAATTTAGTCGGAAACCAGGGATGAAATGAAACAGTGACACCATCTAAAGCATGTGGTACATTTTCACAGCTTAGTAAAAGAAAATTCCAAACAGCACATCAAAAAGGCAGTGGTTTCAAAACTCTAAACACAATTTCATTACATTTCAGGCTTACACATTGTTTGTAATAAATGAGTAAAATTAGTTTGAAAAAAAATCATATGAAGAAATGCATGTACTAATAAAACATTAACTATTGTTTTTAAGTCATTTAGCAGGCACTCTTATCAAGAATACATTTTCATATTGGCCTTGAGTGTATATCAAACCCAGCTCTGACATCACAAGTGCTATGCTCGTAGCAAGTGAGCTACACTGGACATGTTAGTACAGGTACAGTTTATTATTCAATCTCTCCTAAAATTTTGTTTAACAGTACACTTATTTTGAATCAACCGTTGTGTGGTGAAAGGTGTCTATGAACAAAGCTAACGAACAATGTAAGGTTTTGAATGCAAGACTGGTAACATTTCAAGTTATTTTTTGTGATGATAGTATGAAAGGCATACATACATTTTTATTTAATCTTTATTTTCATTTAGCTTTGCAAATATATAACAGTCAAAAGTCCGGCATGTAAAGTGTATCAGTAGGGACCCTTTTAGGCAAGATCCAAGACTTATTATTACCAATAGTAGTATAGTATTAGTATGTTATTTGAATAGTCAGATCTACATGTGGCAAAAATAATTGAACAGGCATAGTTGAAACCAAAATGAATTGCGTTTGGATTTGTACCTCATAAAATGAAAATATTAAGATATATTTGTAAATTATTTCAAATTAACTGATATGTTTTAAATAAACAATTAACTAAATGGCAATGAAAGCAAGCAATCGTGCTACTGTGCACCTATGGCTGCATTTACCCAGGCCAACCAATTCTTATCTTCTTTTTCAATACCTTCCCTTACCAAACAAGATTGCAGTTTTGAAACTACAGCGCAATTACATTAACAGCAGTAGATTGGCATTTTTATATGCAGTAATAGCAGAAAAGTTGCAGTGCTGCATAATACCCAAGTTAAAAAACGGTTGTTTTGGACTCAATTATAAGTTATAATAATAAAGCAATCTACTTTTGTATGGGTGGTCTTAACCATTCAGATCTTTATGCCAGAAGTTAATCAACGTTTGCAGTGCACATGCACAATGACCACGGTTTAAACAGGAATATAAGCATTTGACCATAGACATGGATGAGAGTATTAATCTAAATGCAATCAGAAGGTTGTAGTTTTTTACCGAATTGCATAACTAGGCTATATACCATTGGATGGGGTGAAACGGGTAGTATATATTTTGGGTTGCAATTCATGGATCATGCACGTGGCGGCGCGATTGCGGTATGCTGGTGGAATACAGCAGTCTCCTGAGCGCCCACAAATGGTTTCACCCAACCAGGTAGGCTGCTGCATAACGGGTTGCCTTAACATCATATAATGCACTGTGGCTGGAAGAGGGCACTTGCAAATATCTAGTAATGCTATGCCTAAGCAGGTTTATACTCACCAGAATAACATAACTGATTTGAAGAAGACATTTAAATCTTCCGTTATTCACTCTTCAAATTTTCTGCACTTGTGAGGAATTTCTCTGGATTTTTTAATCAAGTGCGCCTTTGGCTCCTTTCTCTGGTGCCAATTGCAAGTTGAAAAGTGGAGATGAATTCTACCGCTTTTAATCAAACGGACAGTGCAGGACTTTTCAATAAGACTGAAGATATATTTTGCTGTAACTTATCCTCAGTGGTGACTGATAATGGCTTCGTGGCGGTCACTCCGGATGAGACAAGTCTTTTTCTCATGAGAGTTGTGCAGATAGCCGTTATGTGCGTGTTATCGCTCACTGTGGTTTTCGGTATATTCTTTTTGGGCTGCAACCTTCTCATCAAATCAGAGGGAATGATCAACTTTTTGGTGACGGACAGAAGACCATCTAAAGAGGTAGAAGCAGTCATTGTTGGGGCATATTAGTTGCCTAAAGAGCGCTTTGGGAGACTTTGTCAAAATGACTTGTCCAACCACTAATGCTCTGATGATGAATCCTCTATTCAACAACAGCAGAGAGAGAAATGAATGGTCAAGTATCCACATAAGACCCCGTTTCTATTGTTCAGTTCTTTTTTACAATCTAGAAGGTGGTCGAACAGTCAGAGGGACCAGGTGCTGCTGCATCATGTTGAGGCCAAAATATTATAGATAGGTAGCCGAAATCTCCAACTAGCCGAAATTAGCTCCTTATTTGAAATGTGGACGCACTCTATTTGTTAAAAAGACAGTTTTTGCTTAAAATACTATCTCACAACGAAGATTAATTAATGTTTTTTTAACTGCAAAGGTTGTATATGTTTTTGCGTACAATATGCAAAACGGTAGTCTATAATGTTAGTCATGTGTCTAACGCGTTTGCTATTGAACATTTGTAAATTATTTGTGGTTGAAAGCATGAACGGTGGAGATAGTATAACGATAAAAAAAATCGGTAGTGTATCTTTGTTTTTTGGAATAAAGTTATCCTATAATTATGTTGACGTTTTACTTTTGATTAATTCAGACTTCCGTCATATTGTTGTCAGTATTCATTTCAGACAAACCTTGCTTGTAGCCACATTATAATACAAATTATAGCCTTTTTACAGTACCAAATGTCTATAGCCACCGTCTTCATTTTAGAAGTGCTGCCTACTTTTCTCTTCTAAAACTGTGCAAATGTCATTACTTTGGCCACACTATTATGACAAAAATCATTTTGGAGTTTGTGTCTTGTAGCCTAGCCTAATGGTGAACCACTGAAACCAGAGCAATGAGCAGGCTTGTTTTTTTCGAATTTATGCGAGGTCCTGGTTCCATTGATCAGTCTTGGATTTAATGGAAACCAGCCTGACAGCGTTGGTTCATTTATTAGAAGC
This sequence comes from Esox masquinongy, assembly GCA_016801175.1. Classification (NCBI taxonomy): domain Eukaryota; kingdom Metazoa; phylum Chordata; class Actinopteri; order Esociformes; family Esocidae; genus Esox; species Esox masquinongy. The sequence goes on from JACXGI010007867.1 coordinate 6,505, forward strand.
TCCTAAAACGTACACTCTAAATGAGAGGATGAAAACAACCAAACCATTCTTGAGGTGTAGGAAATTGTAGTATAAAAATGTAGGCCACTATTTGTCTGGGGACTCCTATTTGTCTGGTATTATGACAATCCGGTATTTAGGACTTATATGTTGCTTTGATCAATTCATTCTCTCTGTCGTGATGGGCACATGTTGTCTATAAAAGAGGCATCTTTCCCTTCATTACACTTGTTTTTTATTAAAATTATTAAAAAAAACGATCACTATATCAGCTTATGTATTTCACTGCAATCAGTAATTGTGACAATTTCTCCTTTCCTGTCTGTATCATAAAGTTGTTCCTGTGTAGACCATTGTGCGGCTTCTCTCCCCTCAGTGAAAGCATCTATTGTTCTGCTCCTGGCTCACCTCACCTGGGCACCCAACCCCCAGCACCCCTCCCTATGCAGCTCCCCAGGGGGAACCAAACAGCACCTCCACAAAATGACTTGTCAAACCAAGCCAAGAAGGACGAAGCCACTACACAATCTGCTGCACTTTAATAGGCCACCTGTGCCCCTGCTCAAAATGGAAAAAATTTAAAGCTGAAACGCGTCTACTGTCGTTTCACTTCCTTCAAAATCATGTTTCCTGCCTGCCCGGCCTTTGAGGACAAATCAATACGGTGACCCAGCCCTCCCAGTTTACTAAATAGCAATTGACGCATTCTGATGAATTATGATTGGTGGACGGCAGCATAGGCTAGTTCCTAGCCACTCTATATCTCACTTTATAATTACATTTGAATGCTAGCTAGATATGAGTGTCATAACAATTCTAGGATTTTTTTGGATAAATGTTCTTTAAAAATAACAGTATGTTATTAAGTATGTTGTCTGCCCTTGGAAATTCATGATACTGCCATTTGTCCTAGATAAAACCTTAAGCACAACAACTTTCTCATGCTTCAGAGTCAATTTTGTTGAATGTGAGTATTCATTCAACACCATTCTGTACTCAAACCACCTGAGTTTATTGGATGTTGTGTTACCGACTAGTTGAAATGGTCAGCCATCCTAGAGATGTGTATGATTAGATTACCCTGAAAAAGTAAATGCTAGCCTATGAGTTGTGAAAACTTAACTTACCTACACTATATAAATAGAATGTAGATAATTATATTTCTAAGACCTGAACTGTTTGGGTCGTTCCACAAAATGAGTGCCTTTTGCATACCCATAAATAGTTAGGTAAAAATTGTGTACCACTATTTTATTTTATAAGCCTAGTGCTTAGATTGTTGGCCCTGAAACCAAAATGTTGCTGGTTTGAATTCTGGGGTAGACAAATTATAAAAAATCTTTTAAAAAAGAGTTCTTGTGCCTTTAATTAAGGCACTAAACATTTACTGCTGTAAGTTACTCTGAATAAGGGGACCTGCTAAAGGATAAAAATGTCAAATGTAAATGAAGTGCCCTTTGATGTCGACCACATGGAGAAAAATTAAGACATTTTTACATGTCCTTTTGTGAACCGTGTCTCTTCTAGGAAGATTTCAACATACTTAATCAACCCAAAAATCCAAATTTTACCATCATTGTAAAGCCTTACACTTCAAGAAAGTATTTAAAAAAAATATTATTACTTATTTCATTTTTGGTTATTCACTTAAGTCTGCCCATTTAAGGTGAACTCAATTACTCATTTCATTAGAGTGAAACTATTCCTCTTGAAAAAAATGAAACATTAAACCTTGAATAGTCAAGTCATAGTGTAAAAACATAGAACTGGTTCTATAGTTTCTTTTTTGTCATTTTCTTGTGTTTTGTTGAAAACTAAGAGGGTCGACCATAACACATAACCCTGTTAACCAAAGTTATACAGGCTAGAAAATTTTTTTGCTGCTTAATGCAGAAGCTTGCATTAAATTGTCTCTCCTTGTTGCAGAAAAAAAATTAATTACCCCTGTTATTAAGGTATTTTATGATGATTAAAGATTTATCATCAAAAATCATCAATTCTGTTACTTGACATGGGAAAACATATTTATAATGTTGATCCTCAGCTCTTCAACAGACTATGACATTTAGGTGAAATGTATATAATTTTTGTTTAAGTTACCAAGTTCAAAAGGCATAGAATTGGTGGAACGACCCGTTTACTGTCCAGTTATTAAACCAGGTGAAATAAGATTGTATATTTTTTTGTTATTTTCATCCACACATCATCTATCTTCCTGTGTTTAATTGTATTGCATACGTTATTGCATAATTAAAATGTCTCATTTATTTGAATGATTACAATATGTTGTATTTCTTTATAAATGGGGACCTATGCTTAAGGACCTGTAAGACTGAACTGAAGTAAGGTATTTGATCAACAGGATGGGTTAAAGACAAGGCGGGTGTATACAGCACCTGTTTATAATTGCTTGTCAAAGTATGTGATTGTGTGTGTGTTTGTGTAAACATTACACTGACCAGCTTATTGGTGAGGAGTCATATTGAAATTATAGTTCATCAATATAGAGCAAAATTAAATTAATGTAAAAGCCGCAATGGACAGGATGCGGTTTAAATTGAATAGCTCCCCTGCTCTATACAGACACTTTTTTTGTGCAGATCAGGCATTAATGACAACCAAGTCAATGGTGAATACTGTCATTATTAGCATCATTTCTGCACCCCCTCTTTCTTCTCTTTTTTTCTTTTTCTAATGCATAATTTCACACTCAATCACAAAAACTCACACAAAAAAACACAAAATACAGACAGACAAACACAATACTATGTAAGTGGTGCATCGTCCCTTGCTTTTATATCCGGGAGATGTGAGGGTCCATGCTCCAGGAAAACCACAAAAACAATCGGCACGTGGGTTGGTGCACCACTTACCACCACATCTGCTGAAACACATACATACACACAGACACACTCACAAAAATATTTTAGAGAAGCCTCATTCCTTTAACAAAAACATAATCAAGCAGCAACTTTGTTGAGAAGTCTAATTTAGGTCAGAACAGCAGGCTGTATCATTCTCTGGATATGACAACTTCTTCAACACAGTGTGATTGTTTCATTAAGACGTTGCTGTGAATAGCTTGCACAGAAATGTTGTGGAGCAATTTAATATCCAACAGAGAACAATTTGCAGTCTTCTGTTGCACAACTGTTAATGATGTCATTGAGCTAGCAGGGGATGTCAAACTGTGATCCAGTCTTTAGAACTATACTTTTGTAGTTACTTTTGATTGACGATTGACTTTTCATTCACAAGAACTTATTCAGGCTGGAAACACAACTAACATCATTGTATGGTATTAGGTGATGATAAAGAGGTTCAAATGTTAGTATTAACCCTATGGCCTGGTTTCTATTGTAGATCATGATATTATTTGATCAAATGAAATTGAAATGTTAATACAGGTAATTGAGCTAATTGAGGATTGTTTCATAGCTTGGCTATCTTTGGAAAAACAATACCATGAGGAATTCAAGCAATATGAATCATTTACTGAAGCCTTCACACCCAGAAAAATCTTCAGTCAGTTTTCACAGAGCTATTTATAGCCTAGGGTGTTGGGAAGAGATGGACATCACATCACCAGCACACTCCAGGTCAAAATATTGGTAGTACAGGGAATAGGCTGCCTTTTGGGACTCAACCACTGACTAGTGGGGACAGAGCATCTCCAGGGTGTTGATTATGGCTAAAAATGGCCTCAGGTCTGAACTAGCAACAGGCTAGCTGATTGGTTAAGAGCTCTGCTGGTTGGTGGTTGTGGTCAATTATCTCGATCTCCACTGACAGCTCCAAATTGTAGCATGACAGAGCCAATCATCTCCCCGGTTCACTGCCTGCACCTCACCAGCACTGGGTCCCCTCCTCCAAGGCCAGATCATGCTCACTGATTCAGCACGAGAAACACAGAGTCTCCTGTCACAAAGAGATATGGTGGTGGGTCTGAAGAAAGTACTGGGTGATGTCTCCATGGCTGCTTGTTGAATGATTCTCCAACAGCATCAGTAATTGTGTGACTCAATCGATGGTGACAAATCCCTTGGGACTGGCTCATTATCAATTAGATCTCATCAGCTGGGTCCCATCCAGAGTGCTTCCTGTGTTGTTGACTGCTTCCCACGGAAATATTAAAGGGATTGACATCAGAGCCGGCCCCTTGTGTAACAAACATTATTGTTATATCATTTACTTTTATTTTGTGAAAATGGACAAATAAACTGAGTAGGATAATATTGATAACATTATATTTTATTAATGGAAACAATAATCATATACCATTTAAATGAACAGTAGTTGTATACTGTACTATTAAAAAATACTGTTGCCTTAGATTTTCCATGATGTTGAAAACAGCTGTATGAAATCCCTCCAGTCCTCTCCATTTTTTTGTTAGAATCATTATCTGGCATGTTGACATTGCCGTCACCTGTTTTGGTAAAAATATGACCGAAGGGCCTGTAGAAATTTATATTCATAAACAGGGCTTAGGATTCAAGGATTGAACTTCTGTGATATCAAATGTAAAGTTTTAACCATGTTTTGAGGCTATACAGTGTTTGATTACTTTTACATGGCTTTCAAACATTGGAGCAAAAAATGTTTGGTTTTGGGTTCTGATGAAGTACGACAGTTGAAGTAAGCACATGAGATATTATTTACATATGAATTTATATTATTCCAGAATAAATGGGTACTATATAGCAGTAATAGAGGCAATTTGCACTCCCCAAGCTGACTCATCTATTCTCATCCTATTAGATCTATCCACTGTCTTTAACACTGTAAATAATCAATCCCCCATTTCATCTTTTCTCCCTTCTGACACCCCGGTAGCAACATGCATTTGCATCCCTGTTAGACATCTCTGTTTGTATGTTGGCCCACCACAACAAGCTCAACCTCAACAAGACAGAGTTACTCTTCCTTTGGGGCAAACCTGTCAATTTATAGACCTCTTTATCAAAGTTGACATTTCCATGCTGTCCCCCTCCACATGGGCACTTGTCATCTCACATCTGGACTATTGCAAATCACTATTGGCTGGGCTCCCTGTTTGTGCCAATAAACCCCTGCAACCTATCTAGAAAAGGAGGGGATTAAATGGGGGATTAATAGAGAGGTTTCAAAGGGGAGTTTAAAAGCATTCTTTCTCTACATTGTTCTGTGGTACTTCCCAATAATGGAGCGATATTGAAAGAATCTGAGCTGCGTTCAGTAGCCTACATTTTATGAAGATTCAGGTAGAAACATACTATGTACTATTAGCAACAAAACATTTTGCTATTGAACTAACCTCCCACCCTACCAAAAACATTTTTCGTTTTTTTATGTACACATTCTTTCATTGAAATTTAAACTAGAGTATGTCCAAATAATATGCAAATCATTATATAATGTTCGGATGAAAATAATATACTGAATATGGATAAGGCATACAGTCCACATTTCCTGCATGCTAGCTAACTAAATGGCACTTTATCTACCCTCTAAGCGCTAGGAAATGTTCCACTGCAAAGGCTACTGTATATCTACAGTAGCCACAAAAATGATTTGAGATGGGGGAAAAGTTGTCCATCCAAATGACATTTTGCCTTTTGCTATCTATTAAGCTCTCAGCTTAAATGAGTCAATATCCTGGACAAAAACTGATAAAATATATCTGGGAATGTCAACACAGTTAAACTAGCAGCCCTTTAACTAGACAATTAGTCGTGTTATTAATGAACGATTGCAATTAAAATGTTAGTACTTGGTTACGTTTAAGGACATGTAACATACAAGTAAATGGGTTAACTTTGAGGCTAATTAAGCTAATTTGGCTTGCGTAGCCTAATTATGAGACTGGCAGCCCCATGCCAAGGTTTCTTTCTCTTTCGACTTTCGGTGATGAGTAAACAGGTTGAAGTGTTTTTATTTATGCTTACGTGGTTGGATGAGAAATTGTTTTATTGTTTTTATTCAGGATTTTTCTACTTTTTGGACCTGTACAGAACTCTACTCCAAAATAATGTTTTCAAGGAAGGAGGTTGCAGATGTTGCAGAGCCTAGGGTTCCCACCCTGTGTGTGCAGGCGGACTGTCAGATGAGGAAGCTATTCTGTCAGCAGTAGCACATTAACGTCAGTTTCATGAGGCAGGCCTACTTTTTTATATTTTATTTTTACTGTGGTTGTAACATTTAAAGGGGGAGGTGTTGTAACTTCATGTAAATACAAGGGAGGGTCAAGTGGAAATATATTTGATGTTGGGGAAGGTGGTGCATTTACTTTATTGCTACCTAGAGTGTGACAAGTCTCCCACCCCCCCACTAAATAACAATATATTCTTAACTGTAAGTATCCCTGGATAAGAGTGTCTGCTAAATTCTTGAAATGTGGATTATAATTTGCATTCATTTATAAGTCAAAGAGATGTATGTAGCAACTCTTATTCATGACTACAATTGCCATTTTTAACTGAAAATTAAACAAGTCAAATCAATTTACAGATCTAGAGAACAATGATTCAGCAGAAAAGCTTCCGTTTGCAATTCCATTTGGGATTTTGCCAAGCGAATGGAGATCAATAATAAATGGTGCGACAGAGGGGATCCTCATCAAGCTGTGAGGTGTTTAATAGAAAAAATGCATTATTTATCCATGGCTTGTCTCCATGCCTATAGTGTATGTCACTCTGCTGTTTATGCCTTTGTTCATTTATATTTGATCGCTTGTGTTGTCCAGCACCTTAGAAGTTTAACGGAAACCTAGCAGGACTCATTCAAATATTATAAACCTATTGTTGTCATGGTGCGGTAGGGGCATACTTCATTAAAGTAGCAGGACTTCAGGGATAGTATGCTCTCTCAAGAAAGATTGATTCCAAGATAAGTAATGCCCTCTCTGGCCCCATCCTGTCCTAGCAGTCACGCCACATGGTTTAGTGCATAACCTTTACAACTGTTAAAATACATTTGGTTCCAGTACAGTAGTTAATCTTCTTTTGAAAGATGGTTAGGCAAAGATGACTGTTACTTGGGCAGTCTCTCCCTCCTTCCTTGCTCCCTCTCCCTCCCAATCGACTTCAGAGCTGTCACCGAGACTCAAGTGTGTTGGAACATAGCAAACGGTTCAAAATGTTCTTTTGAGATGGTACTGGTAGTGCCTGGAGCTCTGGATGCCGAGCGCAGCGGTGCTCTGACAGCCAGTCTCAGTCTGAGTAGCAGTGATGAGGCCTCTGCAGGAGACCTCCATTCCTCCGCAGGTACTCTGTAGCATTAGAAATGCAGAACTCAGTCTCACACCACATGCCATCCATCCTGCCCGTCTAGACAGAATATGTTATTCTATCAGAATATGGTCTGATCAGTTCGGCGTGAGGTTAAACATTTTGTCAGATGCAGCAGGTCCTGGAATATAATAGGCCTATCAGAAGCAGCTCTCTTCCAAGTAAAATACATGCATGTCAAATATATTTTACAGACATATTTTACCTGTAAGGCATTGTACATTGCTATTATTATTCCATTATTATATGAACAAAGCCAAATTTAAAAGAACAAAGCACAAAAGATGTCGATTTGAGCCAGCCTTGTGTAATATTGGCCTTCTGCATACAGTAGTTCCTAATATAATGCGTAGTTGTATACTGCCATCAACTCCCAGCACTCTGAAAGAGGGATTTAAAAACCTATACACAAAAGCATTGTTTATGAAGCACTACCGGTAGGTGGTTCACCGCTGCTCAGAGGCAAACCAGGACCTAAAAGACCATTTAAATAACTTTTGTTTAAACATTAATAAAAGTTAATAATAACAAATAATAACATTAATAAAAGTTAAAAATAATGAACTCTTGGATGAACAATGACACAACAATGCATTGTGTTCTGCCCAAACATTGCCTTGGAAAATGTCCAGTGACAGATCGGACCTGGCTGACAACCAGTGGCATCCTGGCTGGCTCAGTGCACTCCAGTGTTCCCCAGCTGTCAGCTGCACTCAGCCACTGTACAAGTAATGAGCAACCCTTTGCAAAAAAATCTAACCTCCTAAAAGGACAACAGTTGGATACTTAACCTCTAAAAACATGTCGAACTTGCTGCTTTTGGCACTCCAAATTTGGCCAAAAGCTAAGTGAATTTGGCGAAAAGATCCTGTTGAAGATGAGTACTGCATCTGTATACACTTCACATTCGGTTAGGGGCTTGTAGGCTCGATTGCAAGAGTTGGTGTCATGTTGAAAGAATAAATGTGTCCATGTTATAATAATATAACTGGGCAAGTTAATTGAAAAGATTCAGTTATTTAATCTAAAGGATAATTCAATAATATAGTCAGTGTTGTAACATATTGACAGGATTACAGTGGCTCTCAAAAGTATTCACCCCCTTGGAGTTTCCCACATTCGATTGTTATTTCCCACATTCTATTCTATTTCTATGAAACCATAACTGATTCAATTAGGAGTTTTTTGCCAATGATCAACATAAAAAAATGCATAACGATGAAGTGAAAAATAAACTCTGCCATTTGTTAATTTCACTTCATTCAATATTAAAATATGAATCATAATTAAATCAAATTTTGATTTCATGTTGTATAAAAGGTGAAACAGTGGGGTGAATACTTTTGAGATCCACTGTATACATTATACTGTACTGAAAGTATTACCCACCTTACTTCTTGCTGAATGAAATACTATAGTGTTCCAGTAGAGAGGGGATTATAAGCAGAAGCTCATCAGCAGCTACCATAAGACATTGTTAATGTACACCCTGCCAAATGTACAAAGACTACAGCATATATCTTACTTGTCAGCTGAGCAAAGAATATTGTGTTTAAAAGATCCAGGGTAGGGCATCTACCACGGGAATGAATGCTTAATGGGCTGCTGCCTAGTTCTGTCACACAGCTCATGAAAGTTGTTCAGAGTGCTTCATGATGAAACATACACAGGTCATGACTTATTGAGCTCCCTCAAATTGCTTCCAACAGTGCAGGAAGCAGTGGCTGTTGTGGGCTCGCCTGAGCTCCATTATCGCCTGAGTCTGAAGGAGAACCACTATCACAACATCAATTTCCATTAAAGCAGCTACTTACATCCAGAGAAGAGTTTGAGGCTGGCTGCAAGTCCATGATAAAACGCCATTCTAATGGCGTATAAACAAAAAGATAGTTTTTTTGTTTATTACCAGGATTTCTAGAAATTCCAGGGCCAGTGGTCAAGAGCATTGGGCCAGTAAACTGAAAGTCGCTGGTTCTCATCCCCAAGTCGACCAGCTGAAAACCATGTTGTTCTGTCCCTGAGTAAGAGAGTTAACTTTAGTTGCTCCCAGGTCATTGCTGAAAATGAGAATGTTTTCTAAATAACTTACCTGGCAAACTAACATAAAAAAAATCTTTAAACTCAGAATTTCTGGGAATGCTATTTACTAGAAATCCGCAACCATAAAACAGACAAAGATTACTGATATCTAATTGAGCTTGGATATGTACTTTGGCGATGTAGATTGAATCCGGAGAAAAGTTATTATCCACATGCACATCTTGTCATGACATTGGTTGACTACACATTGAAACACTGAAAATCTGGAATATGATAGAATGTCTGTCAACTATATTTTGAAAGGGGCATGACGACAATCCAGACATATCTTTACTGTACAGGTACATTTTATAACCTTCTGTGGCAGATCCCTTCATTCATGAGGCAACCCACTGTGTAGGAGATAAGCAAGTTGAGTTGACAGAAGACATTCATCACCAAGTCGTTCGAGAAATGAAGGAAGGGCAAAGGAGGGATAGCTTTGCTGACTTCAGGCTTCGCAAATTATATCATCGAGTGAGAGAGAGGCTCAATTCCTCACAGTCACAACTAGCCTTCTCACAAGCTGCATGTGTCGTAGTTAACATGACAAACAACCTGCTTAGAAACCAGTGGCAAAAACAAGGCAAACTACTGATGCATAGGTCTTGTCTATTCCGAATGTCTGTCAACACAGCTGATACACTTTTTGCCCTCACATTTTTTTTTAAAATGATATTTCGATATAATGGGTTGTAAAAGTTTGGTGAACATTGTTGTAGGGTATTTTGCCCCACAGACATTTGTATGTAGTTAATCATTCCCACTGAGTCAAACCGAGTGTTACATTCTGATTCTGTTCTTTTCCCTTGTTGCTGCTACCTTGTCTCCCCTGCTCACGTATACACTCCCATGTCTTGAGTCAGCAGCAGAGACTTACAGACGTGACCCTGGGCTGTTGCTGGGGCCTGTTGCCGTGTCGACGGTGCCCACAGTGAGTGAGAGGCAGGGACTGAGAGGTGCCAGGCAGCCACAGCACAGCCACACCTTCAAATGTGCACCAGCTGTCACAAAAGATCAGTGTCCACTGTGTGTAGGGGTGCCGCGCTCCAAAAGAGCATTGTTGTTCTGTTGTCTTGTACGTTTATCATTACAAATTAAAGGTCATCGTGCAAATCGACTGTTGCTAGACTCCCTCCCTCTGACCGAGTTTAAAATAGCCTTGACGCCGTTGTTGGGGGTAAAGGGACAATAATCACATTAGAGAAATATTCATGAAATGTTTGTCTAACCCTTTTAAAAGCGCTTAAAAATCGTGTTATCCGTAGTCAACAGAGCAGCCGCCTGATCAAAGCCGTAGTCAGGGAACGGTGCACCTGGCTGAGGTGAGTTAAAGGCTTTGATCTGTGTTACACTTGTTCCACTGAGCCTGAATGGACCAGTATTTAAAAGCGGAGAAGGAGATACGTCACAGCTGAGCGGTTAGGAGTCGGAAACACCACTCCCCCAATGTTGCTTGAGTGGGAGAAGTGGTTGTGACAGAGCAGTCAGACAGGTGTTTAAAGTGCTGACAGGTAAGCTGGCAGGACACGGCTGCTGTGATAGAGGTGGAACAGCACCTTGGTATTTTTTAATCTCAGCCAGCAGTCGGAGCCCATCTCATCTGCGGCTGGAGCCGCAGGTCAGGTGTCCGTGGTGCCAGGTCTGTGACCTGTGTCTGCCCTGGGAAACTATACTGACCGGCCTCATTGCTTTAGGCCATATGGGAACACCTGCCCGGACCACGTCTGCTGCACCCGTCACTGTAGCCCAGGTCTATTATGTCAAACCTGCCCATTTCAGGACAACTGCTGTGAATGGATTAGAATCTGGAGACAGAAACAAAAACTGCTTGTGGATGGCTTCTGTCCTAATATGACACAAAACATACATTTATTGTTTTGTGTTCGTATATTCTTTTTTTTTCTCCCAATTTGACACCTTTTTCCTCCCCTCACAATTTTGTTATGTCCAATTTTCAGCTATGACCGTGCCTATTCGCAGCAACACCCCGGCAGGCTCGGAGATTGAGACGTGTCCTCCGAAGCACATCTTGCCAAGCCATGCTGCTTTTTAATTACCTCCTTGGAGGAGAATGCATTCACCAGCCAATGAGCATGAATGAGCATGCAGGCTGCTGACGTACTGGAAGGAGTTGCTAGAGTGCAACGAGGCAAGGTAACTCTTGTCCATTATTAAACCCACCAACCCTGGACATACAGAGCCATATGCATCGTCACATGTCGTCCTGGAGGTTTAAACGCCAGGGCCAAAATGGCGAAGTTGTACTGTGAGGCAGTGACTTTACCACTTCACCTCATGGTTGCCCTGTGTATTTACTTTGGGGATAAAGATCGCTAAGCAATGCAGCCTAGGCACTAATCTGGAATGGTTATGGTGTAATTAAATCTTTTGTAAAGTATTTATAATTTAATTGTAAGTTGTCCTTAAAATTCAGCTTGTTGCAGCTATTTGTACAACGGTAGATACAAACATTATTATTTTTCTTAGCCTATCAACGGATCATCAGTTTTTGTGCTTTATCCTTGATTGGTAATCGCTGAATACAGTCTGTGGTCAGTCTGATTGTCTGTTCTGCATCAATGAAACACACATTGCCATTTGCCAAGTAAAGCAATGTCCAATGCCTCCTGCTGCCAATATTAGTCACCAACATTCATCCCAGTTGTTTACAATACAGAAATGAGGTGGAATCAAAATCAATGCCTATGAATCCATGGCATTTTCCACTGTGATGAACAACCATGACCCGCAACCAGTCACATGTTAGGCACCTCTGACATGCTGCCCAACAGAACTCTACAAAACCTGGTTAGGACAGTAATATTCAGACAAATAGAGAAAGATAGTTCTGACAACTTGTGGCATCTTGTATATTTGCATTAGTGTTGTTTGACAAAGTTGATTCATAAGTTACTGAAACATTTAGGGACATGATGCAGTGTTAGTCATTCAGGGAACTTTTCTTTTCAACTCGGGAGTCAAAATGACATTGTGTACTGATGAATCGTCAGAGTGCCTGTTGCCTAGCTCACTTCAGTGGAGGTGCCAGACATAAAGAACAATACTAAATCAAAAGAAGTGTGCACTCAAGACAAAGGTACATTTTTCAAAACTCAGAAATGAGGTTGATCCTGTGTGAGTGCAGGAATTCTTTTGATTTAGTATGTATGGTACGGATGAAACAGTCTAACTTGTCTTTGAGGGAAACTTTGTGACAGAGAGTGAATGTGGGGGGCATTCGTCTGGGGAGAATGTTAACAGAATGTCATTTGACTGTCATTACCCGTTCAGCATCAACTTTGTCAGCTGACAGCCAATGGGGAGCAGAGTAGCAGCGTGAGGGACCGTGTCAGAGAGCCCCTAGGCAGAGGGAAACAGCACCACTCCACAGCGCTCCCTGCCTCCCTCCCTCCTTCTCTGGCTGCATCCCTCGTCCTCACGCAACTCCACAAAGCCCATTGAAACATCCCAACACCTACCACCACAGTAGGAGGCCCCTCTCACATGGCAGCCATGGGCAAAATGTTGTCTGGGCATTTCAGAGATTACCGGAGAACTAAATTGCTTTCCGAAGGTTTCTAAAAATAGCTCACTCGATAGCATTCTATCCACATAGGCTGGGTTTTCAATGAGAGCTTTATAAGTCAACTGATTTAGTTGATTTACATTGTGCACAGACACCTCATGGCTTAGACTACCAGAACACCACATTAATCGATACTGCGTTTCACAGGCTTTAAGAAACACAGGATGGAATTTTATTCCTGTAAGGGCTTATGTCCTCCGACAGCTGAGTGACAGCTGTGACTCTTTAGCCCTGAGCATTGTGTGAATTAGAGGAAGTGATGTGGGCAGAGCTTCTTTCCCCTACTGTACACACAATGGAGATGGATCAGGGACACGCAAGGCTTGACAGGGCTGCTGGTGGACTACTCTATGAAGCTGTCATTGTTGCACAATGCCTCTCTTCCCATGCCTACTTCAAAAAAAACTGAGTCTGCTGGCAGGTTGCTGCTGGCCACTGATTGGCCCTCGACACGTGCCAGTTGATGTCAGAGAGCATTTCTCTAGCTTTTAGTAGCAAGAGTAAGCACACAATTATGGGTGACATTTAGAAAAGTCCTCCAAGGCGAACATTCTACAATGAAATTGTAACAATCTTCATTATATATTTTTTCCAGGTGGTGAAAATACCTCATTCTCCAAAAGCGATCCTGATTTTCATGTCAGCAAGGTTTGAAAAGGTCTCATCTGAAAGGAGCAGAAAACCTGTTACTGTGCTGGACTGGAATCTTACTAATAATGCCACCAAGAAGTTAACACACCTACAATCTCACTGGCCATAAAATAATGATTTTATTCCATAGGCACGTTTAGCAAAGTTTCTTAGGAACAGCTTGCACCTTTTCCATTTTCTTCTTTTTTTAGATTGATATTTCTTGGGGATGAGAAAACTCTGAAAAGTGTGCTTCACCATAGTAACTAGAAGACTAAGAGAGATACTCATCCATTTAAAACTTTCACCATTAGGTGACTGTGAGGAGTTTGGGGGGAAATAGATTCTATCAAGGTGCCAAAAGAAAGCAGTTGAAAAACCATTACCATGCAATAAACATTCCATCCCATCCCTTCTAATATGATTAAATCTAAAGTCCAGCTTCCCTGAAAAGCAGAATGTCTCCCTCTGCTCTTCAATGTCATTCTGCTGGCTTTCAGCCTGCATTTGGTAACATTATGCTGTCAGTGTACATCAGCTGGATGTGGGATCCTCTGCGCTCTCTGGGTCTTTAAATACACATTTCACAGAGACCAAGGCCATAGTCCATGAACCATAGTCAAAAATAGTGCACTAAATAGGGAATAGAGTGCCATTTAGGATGCAGGCGTGCCTGCACTTTTACCAGACCACAGCATCAAGATCTTCTTCCAATCACTGTTTTTATAAATGGCCTTAGGACTTCCTCATGATAGGAACATCGATTGAAGTCTAATAATATCCATAAATGCTATAATGTGTTTACTCAAGAATGATAGGACTGACATTCCATATCATCAATGTACAAAGACTGGGACGGGCCGTTCACGTAGCAACCAACACAACAACAGGACGTGGCTGGAGGCAAGCAAAGAGAAACCGTTAAATGAGAGATGTTTTTCTCTGAAACACATTCAAAATGCATTACATGGAGTTATCCTTTCCCTGAGTAGTCAGTCATCTTCACTAGACAACAGAGAGAGGAAAAAAAGATGCTTCCAGCCATGAGGTTTGTAAATCTTGGAGCCAATAGGGAAAAGACATTGCATCTTGGAAGTGTGGCATTACAGAGCAATCAGCATCTTGGTTCTCATTTGATTTCAAGGTGTCATCCACTCCCACAAGACCATCCTGGAACCTGAGGTGGGACTGGTGCATCTTTTCAGGAAAAAGATTAGACACTGAGAGACTAGCAGCCTGAGGGACATGTTAAGTGGTATGTAATGAGACCATCAGATAGTAAACACAATGTAATGACTCCCACCTTAAAATGCATTGTGTGAGTGACTGCAGGAAAAGGGCTTACATTAGTCTCTCACATCTGAGCTCGAGAGGAGCTGTGTTGAGGAAATATAATAAGATTAAAACAAATATCAAAACCCACAGCAATAGACGGCTCCGAGTTAGGCACGTATTATTAGATATAATCTACAAGGTATTGTGTTCCATACCAGTTTTTTAAAGATTTCTGGAAATAGCTTTGAGTAGAGCTGTAATTGTCCAAATTAATATGGATAGGATGTATGGGTCTGGTGACTGTCACATGACATTAGACCCCATAGTCGCTTCAGATTACTGGCCAGATGGGTAGATTTGACAGAAGGAGACTGACACTTAAAGATCCCTTTTAGAGTAGAAGGACATTAGAATAGAATCTGAGGGGAAATGAAATATTAATTTGCCCTCACTCACTTCTTGTTTATGATGCGGTTTTAGTCACGGCATGCAAAGAAAACCGATGTCTGATTCATCATATCTTTTGGAATATGAGAAACACAATTACCATTTTGAATATAAAATTTGACATTCTCATGCAAGGCCGGTATAGATAGACAGGCACTTCATAGAGAGAATTTGTGTGACTGGAGATGCCAAACAGCCTTACATATTAAGTAGAGTATGAAGACTCCATAGCTGAAGCCTTGCATGGGTAGTTGGAAAATGCAATAAGTCGTTTTAATAAGGAACAGCTGCCACTCACAACTGTTTGAAGCAATAAATAAGAGCATAGACACTGCTCGACTGGTTGAATCCTAAATGCCACCCTAATCCCTATATAATGCACTACTTTTGACCAGAGCCCAGGGAACATGGTGCCATTTGGACCATAATCCAGCTCTGCCAGATATTATGAGAGGGATAAATGACACACAGTAATAGTAGTAATACTGTAGCAGCTAAAACATGATACAATTCCTTCCTCTGATTAGCTTTCATACTTAGGAAATGGTAATTGTTCAGATAATAATTGCCTCAAGAATAAGGTTGCATGATTATTGAGTCATAAATAAACCTGGTACATATTATATTATTCACCGCAGTGGACTTCGTAACATGTTTCTCTCTATTTGTTGCCACCTACGACCTGTCTCTGCACTATTATTTGGTTCTAATGGAGTAGAGCTGAAGGCATGGCACAGTTATAGTAGCACCCAGTTCTTTTCTCTGACAGTTTAGTTACCTAGGAACCAATGTTGTGCTGATGAAGTCATGAAAAATACAAAACACCTAATTTTGACACAGAAATGCTTTTTTACAAAGCATAGTTGATGCATTATGAAGATAGATATTTTTGATGGATGAATGGAAATTGCCAATTTGATTTTGAAATGCTGACGTGAGAAGAATGAATGCAAAACTAACATATGTCCTAAATAGCACCCTAATGCTTGTGGGCCCTGGTAAAGACCAGGGTAGTAAGGGAATAGAGGACTCTTTGGAACACAGATTTATAGTATGCAGTAGCCTAAGTCACATGTTCTACAGTGTTCTGTTCTCCATGATCCGGACGCCAAAGCATTGAAGAGTATATGAAAATAAATGGTATTGTCTGTCAGCTGTAAACATGTGCAATTGTGTTTTGATGTTGCTAGCATTGGAACGCAAACGAATACTGACAGACTGTCACCAGCAATTACACTACGTCCTTGAGAAACTGCAGCAGGACCCTTTACGTGCCTGAAGAAAATGAGAGGGAGATCTCAAACCAATGATGAATAAAAATGTATGAGAGTTAAAATTTGAGCTGAGGTTTCTGTTTGTTTGCTTGCCAATTCATACATGTACTATCAGGGAAGATATGGCACATCACCTGTTGTGACTGAGTGAGTTCTTTTATCGAAAAGGATTTGAAGTGATGAAGAGATATTATCATTTCAATGCTTACTGCCTTTCAAGATAAGGTGCACATATTTTTCTTGTGTTGTGGAAAACACTGCTTGTCAAGCTGGTTTGATGTAGACTGCAAATAATGAATGTAATCTCCCGCTATAAAATCACATCTCTGACTAGCTCCCAGCCACTGCAGAACAACTTACTTTGACCTATCACAAAAAAAGTTCAATATCAAATCATCCAAATTAACTGAGTATATATCCATGTGTCAACATATAGTATAAAACATCTAAACATTTCAGATAAATTGGTAGAACTTGAACGTGCTGCATTAATGAATGTTTACTTGAAATTGGCAAATCATTATTACAAACCTGTTTCCAAAAATGTTGAGACAAAAAACAGAATGCAATGATGTACAAATCATTTAAACCCTATATTCAATAGAAAACAGTACCAGGACAACATATCAAATGTTGAAACTGAGAAATGTTATTGTTTCTTGGAAAAAACATGCTCACATTGAATTTGATGCCAGCAACACGTTTTAAAAAAGCTGGGACAGAGGCACCAAAAGACTGTAAAAACTAAACCTGGTGGAATATCACACAACTAATTAGTTCAGTTGGCAACTGGTCAGTAACATGATTGGGTATTAAAAGATCATTCCAGAGAGGATGGGCCATTATATATGCCCATTTAGAATTTGATGCCAGTAACACATTTCAAAAAAAGCTGGGACCGAGGCAACAAAAGACTGGAAAAGTTGTGTAATGCTAAAAAAAAAAACCTAGTGGAACATCTCACAACTAATTAGGTTAATTGGCAACTGATCAGTAACACAATTGGGTATAAAAATAGCATCCCAGAGGGGATGAGTCTTTCAAAAGTAAAGATGGGGAGGGGTTCACCAGTCTGTGAAAGATTGCGTGGGCAAATTGTGCCAAAATTCAAGAATAACATATCATAACATAAAATTGCAAAGAGTTTGGGGATCTCATCATCTACGGTACACAATGTAATTAAAAGATTCAGAGAATCCGGAAACATCTCTGTGTGCAAGGGACAAGGGCGAAAACCAATATTGGATGGCTGTGATCTTCGGGCCCTCAAACGGCAATGCATTAAAAACAGACACGATTCTGTAGTGGAAATAACTGCATGGGCTCAGGAACACTTCCAAAACCATTGTCTGTGAACACAGTACATCACAGCATCCACAAACACAAGTTAAAACTCTACCATGCAAAGAAGAAACCATACATAAACAACATCCAGAAACACCAGCACCTTCTCTGGGCCCAAGCTCATTTTAGATGGACTTAGGCAAAGCGGAAAACTGTCCTGTGGTCTGACTAATCAAAATTTGATTATTTTAGTGAATCATGGGCGCCGCGTCCTCCGGGCTAAAGAGGAGAGGGACCATCTGGCTTGTTATTGGTGCACAGTTCAAAAGCCAGCGTCCGTGATAATATGGGGGTGCATCAGTGCACATGGAATGGGTGATTTGCACATGTGTGAAGGCACCATAAATGCTGAACAATATACACAGGTTTTGGAGCAACATATGCTGTCATCCAGACAATGACTGTTTCAGGGAAGGCCTTGCTTATTTCAGCAGGACAATGCATTCATCTTGATGGCAAGATGAATGCAACCCAAATTTACATTCTGCACATATCCCAACAGTATGGCTCTGTAGTAAGAGTCTGGGTGCTCAGCTAGCCTGCCTGCAGTCCAGACCCTGTACCCTATTGAAAACAAACAAGAATGGGATAACATTTCACTTTCAAAACTACAGCAATTGGTCTCCTCAGTACCCAAACACTTACAAAAGTGTTTTTAAAAGAAGAGGTGATGCAACACAGTGGTAAACATGCCCCCTGTCCCAACTTTTCTGACACGTGTTGCTGGCATCAAATTCAAAATGGAAATGTACTTTTTCAAGAACAATACAATTTCTCAGTTTCTTTGTACTTTTTTCAATTAAATATAGGGATAAATAATTTGCATATCATGCATTCTGTTTGTGTCCCAGCTTTTTTGGAAACGGGGTTGTAAGAAACCTTTATTACTGCATAGCATAAAGATGTTGCCTCAAATACCTCTTAACCTATCAAAGGGGTCACGCTACAGCTTAAGTCAGACAGTAGAAAACCACTCAGTGACAGCTTGCTAATTATAGCCTGTTTGACTAGGCACACCTGCAGTAATATAGCCATGGAGAAATAGCACTGAAGGATGGTTACATGTGTGAAGCCAGTGAGACTGTTCCAGCCTAAACGACAGCCAGCAGCGAGCTGGCGGCCGACCAACTGTTTCCTGGAGATAAGAAGGAACGGAGCAGTTGGGATGAGACTAATTTAATAAGTCTGGGAGATAGTGACAGTTAAACATGCTATCTAATTAACAATCAGGGCTTGAGACTTGGACATTTTCAAGTTTCAGAATGAATGAATGTATGCATTTTGAAAGCCCGCATTGTCAAAAGTCAGTGTCACAGACATATGATGTTATCCTAAGATGGTTAAAGTGGCGGCTTTTCCAAAGAAGCTTGAATTTCTTGTATAGATGCTGAAAGATGTGCAGCATATTGCATCCATCCACTCTGTTTATCAATGTCTTATGTCAAATAGCACATTGGACGTATGCAGTGATGGCTCTGGTTGACGCTTCTGCATATGTAATGACTGCCATCTGAGATGAGCGGTCCTTTTATGTATAGAGCAAGCTACACAGTAATTATGATCTGTGATTACCTCTAGAGTTCACCAATGGCTACATATTATTTATGTCAAAGTACTAAAATGCATACACCAATTACACATATTAAAGCCTATTTAAGAGAAGGAAATGGGGACCTATATACAGTTGTGCTCATTAGTTTGCATACCCTGGCAGAAATTGTGAAATTTTGGCATTGATTTTGAAAATATGACTGATCATGCAAAAAAACTGTCTATTATTTAAGGATAGTGATCATATGAAGCCATTAATTATCGCATAGTTTTTTGGCACCTTTTTAAATCATACTGATAACAGAAATCACCCAAATGGCCCTGATCAAAAGTTTACATACCCTTGAATGTTTGGGCTTACTACAGACACACAAGGTGACACACACAGGTGAAAATGGCAATTAAAGGTGAATTTCCCACACCTGTGGCTTTTTCAATTGCAATTAGTGCCTGTGTATAAATAGTCAATGAGTTTGTTAGCTCTCACGTGGATGCACTGGGCAGGCTAGATACTGAGCCATGGGGAGCAGAAAAGAACTGTCAAAAGACCTGCGTAACAAGGTAATGGAACTTTATAAAGATGGAAAAGGATATAAAAAGATATCCAAAGCCTTGCAAATGCCTGTCAGTACTGTTCAATCACTTATTAAGAAGTGGAAAATTTGGGGATCTCTTGATACCAAGCCAAGGTCAGGCAGACCAAGAAAGATTTCAGCCAAAACTGCCAGAAGATTTGTTCGCAATACAAAGAAAACCCCACAGGTAACCTCAGGAGAAATACAGGCTGCTCTGGAAAAAGACGGTGTGGTTGTTTCAAGTAGCACAATACGACGATACTTGAACAAAAATGAGCTGCATGGTTAAGTTGCCAGAAAGAAGCCTTTACTGCGCCAATGCCACAAAAAAGCCCAGTTACAATATGCCCGACAACACCTTGACACACCTCACAGCTTCTGGCACACTGTAATTTGGAGTGACGAGACCAAAATAGAGCTTTATGGTCACAACCATAAGCACTATGTTTGGAGAGGGGTCAACAAGGCCTATAGCAAACAGAATACCATCCCCACTGTTAAGCATGGTGGTGGCTCACTGATGTTTTGGGGGTGTGTGAGCTCTAAAGGCATGGGGAATCTTATGAAAATTGATGGCAAGATGAATGCAGCATGTTATCAGAAAATACTCGCAGACAATTTGCATTCTTCTGCACAAAAGCTACGCATGGGACACTCTTGGACTTTCCAGCACAACAGTGAGCCTAGGCACAAGGCCAAGTTGACCCTCCAGTGGTTACAGCAGAAAAAGGTGAAGGTTCTGGAGTGGCCATCTGTTATGCATGCAGGTACCCTGTATGTGCGTTTGTGTTTTCCCTCTCCTGCCATTTCCCCAGGTGTCTCTTATGTTCCTGATTGTGCTCGTTGGTGTTTCCCACCTGGCAGTCATGAGTGCATCGCCTGACTGCTGAGGTGGACCTATCAGTGGACACCCCTCCTAATTGCACCACCTGTTCCTTTTTCCATTACCCAATCACATCACACATCCCTGGTTTAAAAACCCAGTCAGTTGGTTCTGCCAGAGAGACTCTTTTGATTTACCCCACATGGACATATACACTCTTGAGATACATACCTTTTTTGATAGACAGACACTTTGTTCATACATACATCACTTAGTTTAGCACATACATCTCACTTTGTCCTGTTTCATGTGAGTATGTATTGCTGTGTTGTTTCGTTTGGTGTTGTCTAGTCAATTGTTTGCTGTGTGCTGTTTAGTCCTTGTTTGACCTGTGTGTTTTTGTTTATCCCTGTGTCCCTGGGAAAAGTTTTTTTTTTAGCAAGTCGCCCTTGTACATACACAACCCGTAGGAAAACTTTGTCTAAAAACACTAGTTAGAACTGAGTGGACCACCCACTGTATTTTTGTATTGGTTAGTAGTCAACTAAGCAGTTCTTGAAGCAGGCAAGTTCAGTTTAGGGGTGTTTTGACTATATTATTTCATTTCTTGGGTTCAGCTCAGCCCCTTTTCCCTACCCCCTTTACCGTGTGTTCATAATAAATGTTTTATGTTTGACGGTAGCTTTGGTTGTCTGTGTCGTTTGTTCTCACTGGTCATTTACACTACACTAATTTGCATGAGTTTTATGTTACGGGTCTCTACCATTCACCCTAGACTGCTAGAGCCATAGGGTTCGTAACACCATCACAGTCTCCTGATCTTAAAAACATCTAGCCATTCTGGGGAGATCTCAAACGTGCGGTTCATGCAAGACGAACAAAGACTTTGCATGACCTGGGGGCATTTTGCTAAGACGAATGGGCAGCTATACCACCTGCAAGAATTTGGGGCCTCATAAACAACTATTACAAAAGACTGCACGCTGTCATTGATGCTAAAGGGGGCAATACACAGTATTAAGAACTAAGGATTAGCAGACTTTTGAACAGGGGTCAGATCATTTTTTTCTTTGTTGCCATGTTTTGTTTTATGATTGTGCCATTCTGTTATGACCTACAGTTGAATGTGAATCCCATAAGAAATAAAAGACATGTTTTGCCTGCTCACTCATGTTTTCTTTACAAATGGTACATACAGCTCTGGAAAAAATTAAGAGACCACTGCACCTTTTTCTTACCTTTCCAAAAAAGTCGAAAGGGAAGGTTTTGAGTGAGGAACAGAAGGGTTAAAATTAAGAGACCACTGCAAATTGAACGCTTCTATTCCTCACTCAAAACTTTCCTTTTCAACTTTTTTGGAAAGGAAAAAGGTGCAGTGGTCTCTTAATTTTTTCCGGAGCTGTATATTACCAATTCTCCAAGGGTATGCAAACTTTTGAGCACAACTGTAAACAACTACCTCATTACAATACATACATAAATAGCAGATACTTTCCTATAGTAATTATTGTGTTAATCCCTGCAGTAACTCGCAGTAACTCACAGCAAGCCCTTTCAATAAATCTTCAATAATGATGTATTAACGCTCTGGGTGGTATTTTTGCAGTGTTTTGGGGTATTGATGTCTGCAGAATCTGAAATCCAACTATTAAAATAATAAAACAAATAGTTTGTCAGTGTCGCTTTTTATTTCAATTTCCAGGCAGGTTAGAAGTAATTCATGAAAACAGCATAACAGATATCTCCTCCTGCTATAGGAGATGCCTTCAACATAGTCTGAATGACTCTGCAAGTGTCGGGCAGCCACTTGAAACAGAGCTTTAATGAATTATCAAAGGCGTTTGCTTGCTAAAATGTATAGGGAATTTAAATGGAGGCTCCCTATCTGGGCTTCACCAAGAGGTTATTTTTTATTTGAAGAAAAACCCATTGGATTTTGATCATTTTGGGCCATGAGAGGCAAACTCCAGATGCTCATTAAGGTTTGAGAGCAGATGCTCTCAAGATGAGTGAATATCATATTGCAATGTCAGTGAGTCAACTAAACGGCCTACTGTAAAGCATAACAGGTTATACCCTTTACCTTTACAGTGCTGGTATTGCAACCATGGGGTACATTAACATCAAAAAATCTCTACATTAAAAGGATAAATATACCGACCTAATTACATTCACAAATCAAGCCTTTCCTGTTGCACTTTCTAGAAACAAACTATAGTGAAAAATAAAACACGGTCAACCTTGAGTCATAATGACAGTGGTCTATCAAGGTACAATCACTCGTAAGTGCTTCACTTTTTGAACAGTATACATCCATCAAGTTAAAAAATTAGCTTTCTGTTTTCAAACCAGTGGTTATGTCTCCTTCCCTGTGAGATGGATCATTTCCAGTGTTTCTGACAGATTTAGTTAATGGTTTTGGTTATGAAACAGATGGTGAAAGGCCCCCATCATTGTGCTCAGTGCCGTGGTGAGTGTTTGGGGTAATGAACCCATCTGATCCAGCCCAAATTTACAGTGGGAATGTGTCCCAAATTGCACTCTAATTCGTTAATTCACTGCATTTGACTAGACAAAGTGAAAAGTCTGCCATTTGGGAAGCATACTGAGTTTCTTCAAAGCTTACTCCCACTGGGAAGAGAGGCTCATCCAACACCTGATTTCACCCCTCAAATAAAGCATTTTTTTGAGAAAGAGTTTACAAGTAAACACATTTTTTTTTTATTCTTGTGAACAATAGTTCATGTCAGTTTACTGGCACTGCTAGGGCTGTGAGCTATGTACTCCACATAACAGCATTTACAAGTCCCAGTGTTTGGCTGACCAATCAGGCCCTTGCAGTGACCAGTGGACAATATGATACTAAAATGTGACTGTTTGCTCATGTGCTGAACACGAAGTTCTGGGTGAAGTGAGGACAGCATAAACATCAGATACATTTGGCAGGGGAACTTAATAGGATTATTGATTTGCTATGTTTGGGCTTAACTACGGATGAAGATGTATTTGGTTATTTTGGCTGTTACTAAAGACAGTAAACATTACCAAATGGAGTTTGATATTTTATGTTTAAAACATACACCAGTATTGTTTACAGTGTCTCTGGGAATGTGATGGTGGCAAGTGGCAACACCAGGGTTGTCACATACACCAAATACAGTATAGGGATAAATGGATTGCAGTGTCTGCCAAATGACCATAACTTATAAATATAAAGTTTTATTCATTAAAGCTGCTCATATTTCAAACAGACTCACAACATTTAGTGAGTTTTTTCATCCATAAGTAATGAGTAGATTTCAGCACATATACCATTCCCACAACATTCTGTTAAGATGCACTGATTACACTCATTGACACACTGTAGGGAAATAACCCATATGCTGCATATTAATGACAAACCTGTGAAGTAATGGCACACTCTATCCCAGTAGACCATCATAATGTATGCTAAATGTATAAAGTTCAAAAGCTTGTGGACTAACGCTGTTGAGCTGACAGAATGAGGAAGTATAATGTGCACTGTCGACCCAGGGAACATTATAATTCTAAGATGTGGCATACATGAAATCTAGGCTAAACATTAGTTTTGCAGTACAAAGAAGCAAGACAGATTTACCCCATTATCACCCATTATGGTGGAATTCACGAGGGACATGTCGGTGATGCCGTTCACGGCTGCCCTTCATGCCACGCTAGCCCAGCGCTAGGAGACAAAGAAGGAGGAAGACAGCCAGGAGAAGGGTGGAGAGGCAGCCTAAACAACTCCCGCCCGCACCCGTTCCCCCCAAATCGCCACTGGGAGGTTGCCCAGAGACAACATTGCCACCAAAAGTGAGCAGTTTGTTTCCTGTTTTTGAATTTTGCCCTCTCCTCTTTTACCACTTCTTTTAATAAATTGTGCCCCAGGGCCCTAAAAACCTGTCTTGGTCCCTTTTCCTGCATCTCTCCCTTTTACAACATAAAAAAGATGATTAACTCTTCAAAATCTTTGAGCACATTTCTTCAGGTATTATGACTGACTTAAAAACACAGTAACATTTTAGGGAAAGTTCAATTACTCAAAGGGTGTTCTACAGAGTTGGTTGTTCTTTCTCATATAAAACAGCCCAGGCACATGACACACAAGACTCTTTTAGAACTATAATTCTATAGCACATAACTTTTGAAACCGCTCCGAGCAGTCTAAAGGCAAACTTGTCCCAACATAATTAAAGCGTTTTGAAAGAAAAAAAAGAACAGTCTCAAAAGCGTATTGAAAGAAGCAAAGAACAGTCTCAAAATATTCTTTTTTTTCATAATTTAAGATGAAAGAAACAAAGCAAAACTGGACAGTTAAAAGGATATTATTAAATTATTCCTTATTATACTATTTTGTGTTTTTTGCCTCATAGCACTGATTATAGCAGCCAGTTAGTGCCACCAGCAGGACGTTACAGCCTAGTATACAAAGCAAAACAACCCATTCTAATTTCTTCCTCAAATTAATCGAATGATATCTGATAAAAATCCAGCTTTAATTAGAGTCTTCTTAAAGTGATATTTTACACACAAAAAAATCTTTATCCCACTGATAACACAATCTCAAAAGTGATTTTCAACAGTGAAGTTTTTCAGTTATAGCAGTACAGAGAATAAACTCACATGATAATGAGTTTTGAGTGAAATGTCCACACAATCCGTAATGTATTCTTATTTCAACTACAAATACTCCACTTGTTTGTGTGTGTGTGTGTGTGTGTGTGTGTGTGTGTGTGTGTGTGTGTATGGCCAAAGAGTTCTATTTTTATATAATCCAACAAATGTTAACACCTAAAGCTCTCCAAGCAGACCTGGCACTTGGTTTGTAGTTGGTACTTTGGATAGATTACATTAAAATAGATCACCCAAACAGAAAATAACCATGTACAGTCAAATATGGTGGTGGGACTTTGTTGCAGTGGGGCTATTTTGCTTTCATCTGTCCTGGTGTTCTTGTTAAGGTCTACAGCATCACTGATACCCAGTACCATTACATTTTAAACAACTAAAATGATTGCAAACGGAGGAAGGAACATCAACATAAAAGGATTCTCTATGAAGAAGTAACGCTGTACAATACCCATCAATGTGCTTTTTTTAATTCAGAAAACATTTCAGAAAAAGGCCAGTGCTGTTTTTAATGGCAAAGCAAGGTATATTGTCCCACCTGTTAGAATGACCCTTTAGTGGCTGGATGATGCAGTAGGGCCATTCTAACACCACCTCAGATTGCGTCATTACGTATGCAGAAGTGCTTCCAGGACCCAGTGTAGACAGTGTTGCATTATCTGACAAAACACAACAAGGCTGAGGGAAATAAGGGACATGCTTAGTTATGCAGACTTACGTTCCCCCTTGAGTCTGGCATACCTCCGCAGCCTAATATATTTGGCCCGGTTTGGGGGTCCCAGTGCTTACTGCGGATTGCGGTGCTGTGGTCGACGCTGTCCATGATAGTTTTTGCTTAGATTGCAGGTGTGTGGCTGTGTGTGGTGGGTTGATGTGGGGTTGTTGAAATGATGCTAATACAGGCGGATTTACAGATTGATAATGCTCGCTCCTGGTTAATCTAATCCTAAAAAAGAAAAACAACAATTTCAAGTGTTGAAAAGTACATTGAAAACATAGGGGTGATTAATAACTTTTTTTTTGTAAAAATGTATCTTAATAGAAATTATTTATTGTGGGCATAAAATATAGCTTATTTTTTTACATATTTTATACAGATGTTAATACTGTGTTAATAATTTTAGACCACACTGTACCTCATTCACCTCACTGTGTACCAACAGTGGTAGAATTATATATGGAATTAGAATTTATATGTAGATTATAGGCTTCGTGTGGCTATAGTTCAATAGCTGTGTGTCAGGTTTTCCCTAGTACTCTTTCTTGCCATCCACTAATTACGCTGTACCTGTGATGCGGGCTGGCAGCCTCTTCTTATCTAGCCCCTTTGAGTAGCACCATCTAATCTGCCCCAGTGCTCTCCTGTACACTGTCTGATCCTAGCTGCTAAATGTTCCTTTGCATAATCTCCCCTGTACAAAAACAATTTTCACTACATGGTGCTTTATAACACACAAGCTAGGTCTGAGTCTAGGACACAACTCAAAACACAACAAAGCAGGCTTTAAACTGGTATAGTAACCATAATTAATGACATCTGTTTTTAATTAGCTAGTACATTAAAATAAACATCCATATCTTTAAATCCAAAAATCCTAGATTAATTATGTAGGCCTGTCATAGGCTCTTTACGGACCTGTAGATAGCAGCCATTATGAAGTTATCCCCGGAGCCACAAATCTAAGATATTTCCCTGCATTTACAGACAGTCCCTCTATCCTAAGAGCATTTGGTGAATCTCAATCTGCTGACTGATAACCTGTCGAAAGAAGCTGTCAGTCATGTGGACCGTGTGTCAGCGGTGACAACACATCCATTCTGCTTGCATACAGCTCCTCTTTCAGAAAGGCTCAAAGAATATGCACAGACAGGAATAATCCTGTCGGTCAGATGCGAGTATTAAATGACATGGCATTAGTCTGAGATGAAAACATAACCAAGTTAAACTGAATCCAGTTGGGGAGGAGAGTTTAGTGTTTACCCTAACATCACTAATATTCAGATGACAGGGACAACATGACTATAATTCCTCTTGACAGAAACTGTCAGCAATATGGACGGCTCTGTTAACAGCAGAGAATAGAGTATGAGTCTTATTCCAGAAATAAAATAAAAAAGTGTGCAACAAGGATTTGCAACTCATGCTTTTAAGATGTCTTTGTTATCTTTTTCTTAGACTATTTATGTTCAACAGCTACATTCCCATGGATAAGCTCAATTAGGTCATTTGACAAACGCAAGAGTTAAGTATATACATTACATATAAATCCATGGGTACCTCCTAAGAGCAGTTTTCATGATTGATATTCATAAAATCAGGCATACATTTAGAAGAGACTCTAAATTGGTGTTTATTCTTTAGTAATCAGATTATTTGCATGTGCTCTAAATTGCAAGACAGGAAGAAATTTGAATCAAACCAAAAAAGTAATTCCTTTTTGAATGTGTCAAAGTTTCCCCATGCAAAAACAACGCTCATTTGGAGAACAA
The DNA here is from genome assembly GCA_016801175.1 of Esox masquinongy. Classification (NCBI taxonomy): domain Eukaryota; kingdom Metazoa; phylum Chordata; class Actinopteri; order Esociformes; family Esocidae; genus Esox; species Esox masquinongy. Next base: position 34,500 of record JACXGI010007867.1, read on the forward strand.
ATTCAACCCAATGGAAAGTGAAACACAACGTATCAGTTAAGAAATTAAACATCAAACCTTTTCTCCCTGTTGAATAACATAGCCATTTCCCTGTATGTAGAAAACATGAAGACAGACACTTATGTTATCCATATAGACGCCAGGCCTTTGGAGGGTTGATGGACCTGTATCTGGAACAGGTCAATACATCCCCAGAGGACAAATACGCTTTTAGACCAACACACACATTTTAAATCAACATTATCCATGGCAGCAGAGGGGCCATGATGAGGTAATTCCTTCTACAGCACCAGCAATTTAGATGCCCTGCCCTGAAGTCAGACATACTTTTTCAAACCGGGGGGGGTTGTTGGCACAGTTTAAGGATTTCCCACGTTATGAGGTCATACTGTGGGAATAAACTACATAAAAAACAGCATTCAATGTTATATCAACCATAGTCAGACCAAGTTGAACATCACGATCAACGACAAACTAACCAGCTTGCATATAAGAATGTGAGGGATTTTGAATGACAAATGCAAAAACTAGCCTGCTGGGAAATCAAGCTAATTGTTAGATGAGAGACAGAGGTGCCTGCCAGGCAGTTCAGATGGGGCATCGGAGACACACAGCAGATTGAATCAAACAGGCCAGGGGCAGCCATTGACCAGCTGCCTGTATTGTGAATCAATTGTATATGAATCAATGAAGTGCACATGAATTATGCTGGAATTCCCTCATTGATATGGGACTCTATTATCTATACATTATTCAAAGTGATGTAGGAATTCACTCATAAATGGGTTAGTCATACATATATATGCATATTCATTGGGATTCATATTTATATAGCAACAGTAATATATATATAGTATATATATATATATATATATATACAGGTGCTGGTCATATAATTAGAATATCATGAAAAAGTTGATTTATTTCAGTAATTCCATTCAAAAAGTGAAACTTGTATAATGTATACATTCATTCCACACAGACTGATATATTTCAAGTGTTTATTTCTTTTAATTTTGATGATTATAACTGACAACTAATGAAAACCCCAAATCAGTATCTCAGAAAATTAGAATATTGTGAAAAGGTTCAATATTGAAGACACCTG